>ML797290.1:102039-118381 GCA_009831015.1 Picea engelmannii | reverse complement strand
TTCGCCAACTAAGGAATAGATCCATTTCAGAGTATCTCATTAAATGGAGGAAGCTACCGGCTGAAGATTCCACTTGGGAAGATGAGTCTTTTATACAGAAGCATCCAGAGTTACTCAAGCATTGCGGACAACACTTGTCTCAATGGGAGGGGCATGTTAAGCCCTAATATTGGCTCATTACCACTTAATTGGAGCATGTTAGATTAGTAATGTTATTTTATTTATGTCGGCTTTTAGGCCATTAGTTGTAATTTAGATTAGTAATGTTATTTTATTTATGTCGGCTTTAGGCCATTAAACCTCCTAGTATCCTATATATACCAAGGAGACATTTTCATTTTGATTCATCTTGGACTTGAACATTTAAGTGGGGTAAAAGGAGGTTGCCCCCTCGAAGAGGCTTAATATCTGAAATTATCTTTTTTTCAAGGCGTTGAGTACTTTTTCTGAGGTTTTTCTATGCTATATTGATACTTGGTTCTTAACACAGGAAATGTTAAATATGAATTATTTTGTGGCAATGATCCATAGGGTGCATAGGAAGGTGTAGCACTTTCACTAGTGCCCAGGTTATAAGTTGAGGTAGAGGGGGTATCGGAACTTGGTTGAGAGGCCAGGTGCATCATGGGTGCCGACAAGGGTCCACTAGAAATAGCCTCTAGTATGTGCTAGAACATCAATGATATTCCTCAAACAATATGCCAATACATGAATTAAGATGTGTACCCAAGTATCAAAAATATATCTCAACCATGTGCCAAATATATGTGCCAATACATCCAAAATATGCCTCAAGCATATGCCAAACATTCCCAAGACATGCCTCAAGCATATGCCAAACATCCCCAAGACATGCCTCAAGCATGTGTCATAGCATCAAGATATAACAATCAAAATCACATATATAGACATACATCAGATCCTGTAACAACCTTGTTGCATCATCATACCTTGCTGCATCCTGGAACAAGCATCCCCTTTACTTTACTTCAGCCTCGCTACCTCATATTTTCCAATAGATCAAGTGTCCACTAGATATATATTCAATGAACTTGTGTGTATCAATGAGAGACTCTTGATGTGTATTTATACTTTTCAAGTTCTTTCTTTTGGGGATAACTTGTAACCGTTTTACCCTTTTTCCTAATTTTAGGGTCAACTCATTACTTCTTGTTGCAACTATTTTACCCTTTAATTAATGATTGTTTTACCCTTTTTCCTGATTTTAGGGTCAACTCACTATTTCTTATTACAACTGTTTTACCCTTTAATTATTGACTTGTAACTTCTTGTTGCAACTATTTAGGGACTTCTTAACTTTTAGGGTCAACTCATTATTTCTTGTTACAACTGTTTTACCCTTTAATTAATTACTTCTAAATTCTTGTTGCAACCACTTAGGGGCTTCTTAACCATTGTTTGAGGATTTCAACTTCATGAAGACATAAGTCCTCAACTGTGAGGAACCACGTGGTGTACCACCTACCATTGGAAATTCCATGATGAATACTATCCATCTATGAGGGTTTTACATACATTTTCAATGTCCTTCATCCTCTTTTTCCTCAACTACTTTGGGCTTCATGACCACACCTTCGGAGATTCTTGACTTCTTCTAGAGTTGACAGCTTCTTTTGGGGTTATTCATTTAGGGTTGACATCAATGGAAACCAACTGTACAACAGGTGGGGAGGTCCTAATGATTGAACTTAAAGGAAATAAAATTCCCAAAGGTTTGGTTCCATTAGAGAATTTGTTTGATATATTTGGAATGTTTTATAGAAATAACAAAATGTGTGCAAACCACCATGTAGAAGAAATTGATATTGGGTTTAAGGACACATAGAGGCTCATCAAGGTTGGGAAAGGTTGCACTCCTCAAGAGTGAGCTAATATTTTGGAACTAGTAAGGAAATTCATATATATTTTTCCATGGTCGTTCAACGAGTTGAAGGCATATGATCCAAAGATAATCAACCATGTAATACCACTATGGGAGGGCGCCAAACCTTTCAGACAAAGATAGAGATTCATGAACCCCAAGGTAGCACACACTGTTCATAAATAGTTGCATGAGTTGTACAAGGAAATAATCATTGAACCAATCATATACTCTCATTGGGTAGCTAACTGTGTATCAGTTAGAAACAAATCAGGTGAGATACACATATGCATTGATTTTCATAACCTTAATCACATGTATCTCAAAGATAACTACACACTTCCCAACATGGAACATGTTCTTTAAGCATTTACAGGATCAAGTATGGTGTCCATGTTGGATAGCTTCTCAGGGTAAAATTAGGTGATGGTAGCAAGGAAAGATAGGTATAATACGACCTTCATAACCCCTTGGGGAACTTATTCTTACATTTTCATGCCATTTTGGCTCACGAATGTTGGAGCCACTTTCTAGTGTGCTGTGGAATTTATTTTTTCTTATTACCTTTTCAAGTTCATAGTTGTTTACCAAGATGATATAACTGTATTTTCCAAAAATAGAGATGATCATATTACTCACTTGCGGAAATGTTTTGGCAAGTGCAAATCTCTTATCTTATCATTGAACCCAAAGAAGTCAATTCTTGGGGTCTTCGAAGGAAAGTTTCTTGGGAATATAGTGTCAAATGATGGTGTGATACAAGATCATGACAGGGTCAAAGGAATTCAAGAGGCCACTCTTCCAACAAGCAAGAAATCCATTTAGTCATTTTTCGGCAGGATCAACTTCATGAGGCGGTTCATTCCCAACCTCGTGGAGATCGTCAAGCCTATTTCAAACATGATGAAAAAGGGACATGATCTAAAAAGGAGTAATGAAGCCAATAGGGATTTTGATGATATTAAAAAAGCTTTGTGTCATTCACTTGTTCTTGTTAGTCCAAATTATAATAAAGAATTTCAAATATTTTCTTTCGCATCTAACTCTACTATGGTTGTTGTAATTTCCAATATTAGACTATATTTGGGGATGAATAGTAATTTGACATTATCTCCTTCCTATTTTTTAGGAAGTGGTCGTTATTGGTTTAATGATAATAGATGTAGGATACTTGAACCCTTTTCTTATAAAGAGTAAACTCAGTTTGTGCAAAGGCATTCAAAATTTTAAAGAATAAGGAAACTTTGACATTGTTGTTTAAAAGTTTTTCTTTAATATAAAGACTAGATCATTCAAATTTCGATCTGTATTTCAAGTATCGATGCTTGGTACTATTAATGATATTTGTATACTTTATCTTTTATCGAAATCTGATTATTAAATCTTATGTTACAGTATTACGATTTTCACAATTGTTTACTATTAAACAATTGTGTTGATTTTATCTATTGTTTTATATGATAATCGGTCAATTGAATTTGTATATGAATGTTGTTGTTTTACAAGATCTATCTAACTGTTTAGATATAATTTTATCTTATTCACAGTTGCAATATTGAAACAAATTCTTAATGATCTATCTTTTAGGCATTGTTTATCTTGATTAATTCATACGCAAAAAGAAAGATTACACCTAGGTGATATTTAGATTGGTATTTAGATTTATTAGAATAATAATTATTGTGTATGATTGTAGAATAAGAATTACTTATTTAAAACAATTTATACAACTCTTGTTTTATATGTCTTTTAGTAAATATTATTGATGTTGAAAATCTCCTAAAGTAGGAGTAAAATTCCATCTTTGTTTTGAGTGAGTTTTTATTTTTATTTATTTTTAAGTTCATTTTATGTTATTCTTTTAAATAGTTGTGTTCCTTTGCTGATTATCTCAACTTATAAATATTTTATATCAGCAAACACAATTTAGTCTAAATAGCAAGTGTTAAGTTAGGTTTAAATTAGTTTAATTTTTTTTAGTTTTAGCTTAGATTAATTAAGGGTAAGTGAACCCAAAACTAGTCAAAATCACCATTTAAATGAAAAAATGATCTAATTGGGATCATGACCAAGTGATTTTCCAAATGTTGAATATGGTCAATTTTGGCCATCAACATTTCTGGCGTTAGAAGGATGGAATTTAGATAATGAATGGCCAAAAAATCACAAAAAAATGGTAGCCATCCTAAGAGATCACATTCTCCCTCAATATCTCTTGCAACTTGTAGATCATCATCAAGATCTACATCTACAAATTCTGAAGTTGTTCTTCTTCAAGCTGGTGTTACTCAAATTCCAACTCAGTCATCCCAGTTTGGAACTTTTGTTTGAGGCTCTTCTAGTAATTCACTTGTCATTATCCTTTTATCTAGAATTTCTTTGAAACCTCTATTTTCACCTAAAGTTCAATGAATTAGACAACAGATAGAAACTCTCATAAGTCAACTATCAAGGTGAGTCTTCACAAGGATTTGTAAAAACTGATAATTTGGTTCTTCGTGAACTTGGAGTCTTAACTAGAGCACATAGTCAAATATTAGGCGTTGAACCTCTTGAATTTCCATTACCTTCACAACAACCAAAAAGGCCTCTTATTGCAACTGGTGGTGGTAATATCCCTCCAAACCCTTCTATAGATACATATTTACTTCTCTCTCCATCACTTCCTTCCCCTCATCCTATCATTATGGTAGGACAACAACCATGAAGGCCATGGAGAACACTAGGAGCAATTAATGTTCTTGGAAATCAACATGATCTTCCAAAAAATCCCGATAAATGATTGCCTAAATTTGATCCTGCATCAAAACAAGCTCTGGATGAGCATATCAGAAAATTATGTTATCCATTAACCTTATGTTATCCATTAACCTTAGAGGTGTTGAAGAAGAAGATGTGGTCTGCAGACTTTTTTCTCCATACTTTCAAAGGAGAGGCTTCTACTTGGTATTTTTCATTGCAAGATAATTCCATTACAAATTGGGATACTTTAGAAGATTATTTATTAAAAAATTTGGAGATGAAAAAAATTCATCCACTTTACTGGTAGAAATTTCCAAGATCAAAATGGGTCCAAAAGAAAAAAATAAATATTATAATCAAAGGTTTCTTAAATTGCTTAATAAAATGCTCGATACATCCAAACCTAGAGTTTATATTTAGATCAATTTTTATTCTTCCGCTTTGCCATTATCTATTTCTATGTTTGTTAAACGAGTAGCCAAGAATACTTTAGTTGAAGCAATTCATGAAGCCTTAGAGGTTGAAAAGGAAATGTCTAGCATTGAAAATAAATCTTCAGTTGAGGAATCAAGATCTTCTCAGACAGTTAAGAAGGTTATTTTGAAGGAGGAAAATAAGGATAAACATTATTTTGATATGGATAGTCTTCAAAAGGTCATGAAAACAATATCCAATGAAATTGTTGATGTTAAAGGAAAACTTGTTGAAGTTTCCAATAGACCTTTTAGATTATTTGTTAAGAAGAACTTGCAAATACCTCATGGTAATTAGATTTTTGCTCCCGAAAGTAAAGAGGTGAATGCAGATGAAGAAGAAGCCGATGAAGATGAAATACAAAATACAAATATTTTCTGGGACATCAATGAAATTTTTTATGAAGAAGAAGCTCAGAAATATCTTGTTGCTCAAACCAGAAGAAAAAATTCACCTTCAATGTTCAGATCTTCTGCATCAACTACTATTTAAAATAAAGAATTGAATGAAGACAGGTCATCTTCTAAGACTTTAATCATTGCTGATAAGATTGAATATGATATTGTAGAAGATATGAAGAGGACAAGAGAAAATATTTCTTTGTATGAGTTAAGAAAGATAAAATCTCAGAAAAATAGCTTGTTAAAAGTTTTAGGCGCTACTGACAAATAATATTTACCTTCTACCACAGTAGAAAAAAAAACAAAAAAAAGTAATTGGTCATAATTATTCATTTAATAGGCATACCGATGCAGTCTTAATTGGTGATAGATATAACTCATATACTCCTCCTTTCCTTCTTACTTTTGAAATTTTTAACAAAAATGTACACAATTGTCTATCTGATTATGGTGCATCATCGAATAATATGCCTTATTCTATTTTTCTTTAGAATAATGCCCAACCACAAAATAATCTATACAGATTATACAATTAGACAGAACAGAACTAAAGGTTTTAGGAGAATTAAAAGAGGTTCTAATTAGACTTTCTTCCAATCCTAAAGTATTTCAAATCATCGATATTATAATTGTTGATATTCCTGATGCCTATGGTTTGATCTTAAGTCGACATTGGTATGTAAAACTTAATGGTTATTTTTCCACGGATTGGTCACACCTTTGTCTTCCTTATAATGGTAAACCTAATCAAATCAATATTGATAGAGAAAAAAATATGAAATTTAATGTTACTAATATGGAAGGGGAAAATGAAATCGATGTTTTTGTCAATTCTATTATAGGAAATCACTCAACTAATTCATTCTTTGGGAATTTTTTTGTTGAGATTTCTCCTTTTCAACAGAACTTTGGTTTGGAAATGGAGAAATTTTACTAGGCTGATCTTTCTCACTATGTAAATTTTGTAGATAATCTTGTAAATTCTTTTGTAAAATATCCATTTTGGAAATTATACTTTGATGGTTTGAAATCTAATGACAGAGCTGGTGCAAGTTGCACTTTGGTTAATCCTAATAGAGAAAAAACTATGTTAACTTGTAGACTTGAATTTCAATGTACTAACAACATTGTTGAGTATGAAGCATTGGTACAGGGTCTAAAGAAGGCTATCAGCATGAATGTGCATGGTATCTTGGTATTTGGTGATTAAGAAATCGTTATTAAACATGTAAGAAATCCAATTTTGTTGGACATAGTGTCATTAATGTGTTGTCATTGATGTCAAATAGTATAACAATATGTCGAGTTCATGTCAAATAAATATATGCAGTATGACAATACACAAAGATTAAGAAACTCAGAAGGGAAAGTGCGAGATCAACGACAATGATGGATTGCAGAGAGAAAAAGGAGAATTAAACAACGTTTTATTCCCAATCCCACAAATAGTCTAAACCATCACATTACAAGAGAAGAATCGTTGGAGGACTAGTCAATTAGCAGATCAAATCAGGACCGTTGGATACAAAAGTGCCAAATCAATGAAAGGGATTGATTATGAAGTGCGAAGGGAGACATAAACTATACGTTATTTCCAATCCTGCAATTATTCTAGGTCGTCAGATATCATCGATTCAAATATCAACGACTATGGTTTACTCACCAACAATCACACAACTTCAATTGCGGAGTTTGGGACACGAATTAAACCACTCGCAAGTTATGGTTCCGCAATCCACATCGACTGTTGGATCAAGTTAAGTGGAAGGATAGGATAAGTAAAGACAAAGACTGCTCGATACGATGTCCCGAAATAAATGTAAGCCATTTGATTTGAGGAAACACTTTGGAATATATCCTGACCGTCAGATCGAGGAAAATAGAAGGATACGATAAGCAAGGACAAAGGCCTGAAACCTTGAATAGTCGAATCCCTGACAACCATTGGATCATGTTAATACTTTTCAGGTTAAAGAATGACCATTGGATGAAGTCAATTTACTCTAGGTTTACACTTCGGGGAAGTGGAGAAATCAAATTACCTAAAGTCCCAAAGGACAAAGTTTTGAAGTCATGAGGATAAGACATGTATCACTCACATTGAGATCCCACGTCATCAACAGTGACGTCAGCAAGGACATGTGGCATAATCAACAGATGACAATTGTCAAGGTCCCGTAGGTACTTTAAGCATACAAAATCCATGAATCTAGGTGACACGTGGCAACCACTCAGGAAGTGCCACATCAACCAGTGATGTCAGCAAGTTACGTCACTCCACTAGTTTTTACTATGGGATTTTTACCAACAAAAAATTACCTAAGTCCCGAAGTCTTGAAGTGGACATGAGTCGCCTGATATGAAGAACACTTTAGGAGCATTCTCAACCGTTGATGATTATGGACACATGTTTGTTATTCGGGAGATTTGTAAAGAGGATGGAAGTTGCAAAGGATGAAGTCCCAAATTCCCGAAGTAAATGAGAATCGTCCATCTCTTCATGGAAAGTAAAAACATGATCGCTGATTGTATTAAGTGATCAATCACTTGCTTGGCCTAGCACCTAGTCACCACCTGTGGTCATATGGAATAAGAGAAAAAAAGGTAAAAGATAATACATCCCTTAATTTGATAAGCCTATGGTTTTACATTGTCAGTCATATGTAAATGGTTTGAAGGAAGCTCCTCAGCAGAACTCGATTTCTGCAGTATTTGCAGAGATTTGGAATCGAGTTAAAAAGGAAATCGATCCATACCTATGATAGATTAATGAAAAACATTTTCATTAAATTGAAATGGATTCTCGATAATATTGGGATAAAGAAAAACAAACGAGATTATTGTTAAATGAAGGGGTGCGATGGTCCAAACAAAGGGACACAATGTTTCATAGCTCACACCATTTGGAAGAATATATAAACGAGAAAGAGTGGTGAGAAGAAAGTGTCTTTGCAATCCAGTGAAGAAGATCAAAACATAATTAGAGTCCAAGATGAAGAACTGTTAGTCCTAAGGTGCCTGTCAATGTCTTATTGAAGATTAAGAACAAAAGGAGATAGAGCAATTATGCAATCCAATGTTTGATATAGAAGCTTTCCATATTCAAAAATCAAGGGTAGTTGGGTGGTGCAAGGAAATGTTGGAGCCTAGAGGGGATTAGGTGCTTCCTTGTCAGTTGTACATGACTAAATAAGGGGGTGTAACCTCCTACCAGTTGGTGCTGGTGAACAAGAGGAGTAGGTTATTCCTTGTCGCTTGTAGTTGACTAAACAGGGGGTTGAAGCCTCCTACCAGTTGGTGTTGGTAAACAAGGGTGTGGGTGCATCCTAATCAGTTGGCGCTGATCTAAAAGGAACATATTCCTTCTACATAACTTGTTAAAATAGAATTTTGCATTTAATAGAAAAGTGTTTGTGGTTTTTTCCAATTAGGTTTCATGTTAAATATTGTGTTAAAATATTGATTGCATTAATGAAAGAAAAATTGATAAAATTATTCTGTCACTGATTCACCCACCCCTCCTCTCAGTGACAAGTTCTGGTCCTTCATGTTTCCCATGTTGTTCTTATCCCTATTGGAACCTCTATAAAGGATGCTAGTTTGGGAGGTAACACCTCCAAAAATAAACTTTTCATGTGTTTGAATTAAAAAAAAAAGTCTCTTACTTGGGAGGTACTTTAGTAAAAATAAATTTCATGGTCCATGATTTGATCTCTCAACATCTTAAATTATTACCCATAGGTGGAGGAAAAACATTCTAGACATGAATTCAGGGAAGCAGTAATAATTAAGAATATCCCTTGGGGATACTTTGATGGAGCTTCGCAATGAAATCCTCCCAAAGGAGGTGCAAGAGGAATCTTACATAATTGATCCACGCATTTTGTATCCCTCAAAGTAGGTATCGGGCAAGAATCTGACAAATTTTTTGAATTGGTGGCACTCAAATTACTTCTTTAGCTAGCCCAAAAACATGGGATCCAACAAATACAAATTTTTGGCGACTCTCTTGGTTATCAAATGGATTAGAAAGATATATCAAATCATAAACTTCACCTTACATCCCCTTTATGATGATATAAAAATGTATTTGACAACCTTCTCACATATGTCTTTGTCTCACATATACATGGATAGGAACAACATAGCGGATGGTCTTTCCAAAGATAGATTATATTTGGATTGGGGTACTTAGATCACTTCCATCCTACATGATGGTCACTCTACAATTATTACACATGCACCTTGGATATAAATAAATACTGTCAATTTTCATGACTAAGGACTAGCTACAACTTTACTTTATTTTTAATGATGTAACTACTTTTGTAACTTTTTGAAAAAAGAAATGGAATGATGATATATGTACTTGTTTATGTAATTTTTTGGGACTAAAATAAAATAGTTGTTATAGTATAAAGTGTTGAAGTATTATGTAGATGCGGAAGATATTCTGATGGTATTTGATCAAGTCAAAACCCTAAAGAATAATGCCAAAGTATATATGTAATGTCGTCTTAGGAAAATAATTATTATTTTTATATTTTGTACTTGCAATATGAGAAGTTGGCCCTGCTAGAAAAAAGTCAAAGTAAATTATATTTGCCAGAACAGATAGGTTGACCCTGTGGGAAAATTTCACTAGTAGAATAAGTATAAATAAGGTGATTCCTTACTCATTTGGTGATCACAAATCACTCAGCTATATCACAAGTTTGGTGGAGAACTGAAGTTGCAGCTGGAACTACAAGAGGAAGGATAAGGCACATCTCTTATTCTTGGTTGGTATCTCTCTCATGCGCTACCTTCCTAGGGTAATGCACTAGGGTTTGGATTGTGCCTTGGTGTATATCTTGTGTTGGGTATGTTTTATATTCTTTGCATAACTAGTTAAAAAATCGTTGTCTCCTTTTTTGCCTCATTTTTCATGTCGCCTTGATTTTTGTGTCCATTGTTGGGAAATTTTTTGGAACATAGTTTCTTGTCGATGGTTTTCTATTTCTAGTTAAGGAATTAGGGTTGTTGACTAATCTAGGTCATTGGGTTAGGGTTTTGGATCATTTTGGATCCTATATGTATATTGTAATGTAAACAATGTATGATGTGAATGAATACATAATATGTTGGTTTTCCTAGTTTGGGTTTCCAAGGGAAAAATATCTGTGTAATGTGTGTATTTTCCATTGTATCTTTTGTGTTCTTTTATTGAAATGTTTTTTCCAGTAAATAATTGTACAAGGTTAAAATATACATTTGGTATCAGAGCAATTATTGTTTTAGGGGGATGCCTTTTTGGTCAAGGGTTTGGATCGGGACTGTGATAAGCCTTTTTACAGTGGGAGATATACAGTATTGATTCTTCAGGTGAAGAGAAATGGAAACTAGTTCGAAAATGGAGATTGAGAAGTTTAATCGGAAACATTTTGAGCTATGGAAGCTCAATATGGAAGATCTATTGGTGGACATAGATCAGTGGATAACGATGGATCCAGGTACTACACTGACAAGAACTTCAACATATGACTGGAAAAAGTTGGATCAGAAGGAGAAGAGAACAATCTGATTGTGTCTCTCACGTTCAATATTATTGAATGTGTCAGAGGAAGCTACAACCAAGGATTTACGGGATAAGTTGGGGAATTTGTATCAGTTTAAGTCCCTAGTAAATAAACTATTCATGAGAAAGAAGCTCTATTACTCAAGGATGAGAGATGGAGATTCAGTGGAAGAACATTTGAACACCTTCAATACTGTGGTAAGTCAGTTAGTATCTATTGGTATTAAAATTTTAGATGAATATAAGTTTATTTGTTTACTGTTCTCTTTACTAGACTCATGGGATAGTCTGGTTTTGGACATAGGTAGTAATGCAACTACCTTGAAATTTGATGAAGTGGTCTCATCCTTGTTGTCAGAAGAGATGAGACAGAAGAACATGGAAGGCCATATAGCACAGATGCATTATTTGCAAGAGGATGCTCCCAAGAAAGAAATAGATCTAAGTCCTTAAGTGGGAGATCTAATTCTAAGGGTAGATATAAATCTCTTAGAAAGTTTGTAAAGGTATGCTGGAGAACTGGAAAAGAAGGGAAATACAAGAAGCAGTGTAGATTCAAAGTTGAGAAAAAAATGGATATGAAGAAGCTCCTTCTGTAGAAGAAAATACCTCCAAGGAAGAAGGAGGGGATGTGTACTTGTCTTCTTCAAGCACACATGTATATCATGAGGCATGTTTGGTTGAATTAGGTGCATCCTTTCATATGAATCCCCACATGGAGTGGTTTTGTGAATATGAAAGGTATGATGGAGGTAATGTTTTCCTAGGTGATGAATCAATAAATATAATCACAGGACGAGAAAAATTCAAGTTGAGGCTCATAGATGGAAGGATTATAACACTACCTTTTGTTCTGCACATCTTAGTATTGGCCATAAATTTGATTTTTGTAAGAAAAATGGACGATGCAAGGGTAAAAATAATATTTGAAAAGGAAACATACATGATGATTTGAGGAGAAATGATGTTGTTGAAGGGAGTTTGGTTTGGAACTATGTATAAGTTGCAAGGAATAAATATTAGTGATGGGTGTAATAGTTTCGTTTTCCTTGATATTTAAGTTGAAGAAGAAATAACTCCTATAGTCTTTGGAGAAAAGGTTATGTTGTGGCATCAAAGAATGGACCATATAGGAGAGAAGGGTATTCAACTACTACACGGTAAAGGTATGGCTGAAGGTATGTCTAACTTCTCTCTGTATTTTGATTTCTATGAACATTGTGTATATGATAAGCAAAATCGGGTAAGATTCCCCTCTGGTGCAATGAGGGAAGAAGGAATTTTACATCTAGTTCACAGTGATGTGTTTGGAACTGTGTCGGTTCCATCATTGGTAAAATCTATGTACTATTTCTTATTTATAGATGAATTCTTGAGGAATACTTGGATATATTTCCTCAGGAAGAAATTTGAAGTCTTTGACAGGCTTAAAGAGTTTAAGGCTCTTGTTAAGAATAAAAAAGAGAAAATAATTAAGGAGTTGAGGATAGATAATGGTGGATATTTCTACGGGAATGAATTTGAAGAATTCTGTAAGAAGTGTGGTATATAAAGGTAGAATACTACTCCATATACACCTCTACAGAATGGAGTTGCAGAAAGGATGAACATGATGTTGATGAAAAAATAAAGGTGCATGCTAATTGGTGTCGGGTTAGGGAAATAATTATGGGTAGAGGAAGTGGGTACCGCATGTTACCTAGTCAACAGATCACCCTCGTCAACACTGGATGAAAAGACTCCACAAGAGGTATGGAATGGTAAGAAACCTTCTCTCACACATCTCAAGGTATTTGTTTGTGAAGCCTATGCTCATGTTCCAAAGGAAAACAAGAGTAAGTTAGACAAGAAGGCTGAAAAGTGTATCTTTATTGGGTATAAAGATGGTATTAAAGGTTATAATATTTGGAACCCAGAAACTAAGAAGGTTTTGTATAGTTGATATGTGGTATCTAGAGAAATGAAGGATGTTGTTAGATAGGAAGTCCTACCGAGTAAGGAAGACCTACAAAAAATAGAGTTTGATTTAAAGGATGATGAATCAGACTCTACAGAATAACATGAATCAGAGGAAGAAGATCATCATACTCTAGTATTGAGGAGATCCATTCCCAAAGAAGGAAGCCGAAATGGTATAATCCCCCTGATTTTTGTTCAAATTTTGTTTTGTCTATTACTGATGATGATCCTTGAACTGTCAAGGAGATAGTGGATTCAGAGGAAAAATGCCATGGATGAAGAAATGACATCCTTGGATAAGAATGAGGCTTGGGATCTACTGGAGTTGTCGACTAGAAGAAATCCCATTGGCAGAAAATGGGTATTTAAAAATAATATCAAGGCAGAAGGAAAAGTGGAGAAATACAAATCTCGGTTAGTAGCAAAGGGTTATTCCCGGGTTGAGCGAATTGATTTTGGTGAGATTTTTTCTCTTGTTGCGAAGTTAAATTATATTAGATTTCTTTTATCTGTTGCTTCTGTGTTTGATTTTGAAGTAGAACAGATGGATGTGAAGACACCATTCCTACATGGGGATCTGGAAGAAGAAATCTATATGAAGCAACCGAAAGGCTTTGTTGTGAAGGGAAAGAAAGAGATAGTATGCAAGATAAAAAAGTCCATGTATGGTTTAAAAAAATCACCAAGGATGTGGTATAAAAAATTTGATACTTATATGTTGGGACTTGACTTCAAAAGAAGCAAAGAGGATCACTTTGTGTATTTTAAATTAATTGGTGATGATTTTACTTATTGGGTCTTGTATGTGGATGACATGTTGCTGATAGGAAACAACAGGGATATTATCCAGGATGTGAAAATCAGTTGTCCTATAAACTAGACATGAAGGATTTTCGGTTCTGCAAATTTAATTTTGGGCATGGAAATTAAAAGATATTGGAAAAACAAGAAACTTTGGTTAAATCAGAGAAAATATGAAGAGACAATTTTGCAAAGGTTTAATATGTAGGAATATAAATCGGTTAGGGTCCCTATTCCTACGGATCAGTGTCCCAAGACACAAGAAGAGGAGGAGTACATGTCTCATGTTCCTTATGCGAGTGTGGTTGGAAGTTTGATGTATGCAATGGTCTATACTAGACCGAACATTGCACATGCAGTGGGAGTTTTGAGCAAGCATATGTCAAAACCAAGGAAGGAGCATTGGACAACAGTAAAGAGGGTTTTCAGGTATTTGTGTGGCATTGCTATCTATGGATTGTGCTACCAAGGAAGACCGAGATTGGACAGAGTGTTGGATATACATGGCTTTGTGGATGCAAACTTGGCTGGATATTTGGATCGTAGGAGATCTACAAGCGGGTATGTGTTTAACCTATTTGGAGAACTAATCAGTTGGATCAAGAAAATAACATATGCAGTGGCACTTTAGACTACAAAATATGAATACATGGAAGCCACTCATGCAAGCAAGGAAGCAATATGGTCGGGTATTGGGTTGGAACAACAAGCCGTAAGGATAGATTGTGATAGTTAGAGTGCAATTTTTCTAGAGAAGAACCCAACTTATCATTCAAATACAAAGCATATTGATGTTCAATATCACTTTGTGAGAGACATGGTTGAAGAAAAGAAGGTGTTTTTGATGAAGGAAAAAACCTTGAATAATGTTGCAGATTCATTAAAAAATTATGTGAGCACTAATAAGTTCTCTTGGTGTAGAGGATCTATGGGAATTGTTGTGTTGGATTGTTGACTATATAACCTTGTAACCCCCTGAATGAAAATAAAACAAGGGGGAGAATCTTGGGTATGTGTTATATTTTTTTCAGGACTAGTCGACAACTTGTAGGGGTTTAAGGGGGGAATGCTCAGAAAATGTCTCACCTTTTTTGCCTCATTTTTCATGTCGCCTCGATTTTCATGTCCATTGTTGGGTGCTTTTTTGGCACATGGTTTTCTATTTTCGGTTAAGGAATTAGGGTTGTTGACTAATCTAGGTCATTGGTTTAGGGTTTTGGATGATGTTGGATCCTATATGTATATTGTAATGTAAACAATGTATGATGTGAATGAATCCATAATATGTTGATTTTCCCAGTTTGGGTTTCCAGGGGAAAAATATCTCTGCAATGTGTGTATTTTCCATTGTACATTTTATGTTATTTTACTGAAAATATGTTTGCAGTACATAATTGTACAAGGTTAAAATCTACATTGGTGTATGTCTTGGGATAATACTTGGTGTATCTTCTGGTGACAAGGTGCAAGTTTAGTAGCAAGGTTTCCCTTTTAGTAGACGAGTTATCTAGGATATTTCTCTCTGAGAGAGCATCGTACTAACATTGTACTTCGTTGAGGAATATATACTAAAGAAGTTATGTTTGGTTTTCTTCCCCAAGACGGTTTCCCGAGATATATCTCTGTGTGTTGTGCTCAGGGGTGGCACATGTAGGTGCCTATGGTTGGGTGATGATGATGTAGCATCGTCTATGGAAAAACAAGCATGTAAAAGTAGTTAAATTGCTATGGTAAATCAAACCCTAACTATTTTTAGGAAAAAATAACATGGTTTTAGAGATGGTTTCCTTCAGACAATCTAATCGCTAGAAGGAAGATCGTGGTATTTACCTCACCATTGTAGTTTGTCGCTGCACAATTTATTTTGTCAAGTTTGTTGAGCACCTTTTCTAGGATATTTGGCCCAATTCCTTCACAAACAAGTGCACCTTACCCTATCACATCTCCTTCTACCTTCAGATTGCAAGTTGGAGCACTTTGAAGTTTTAGGGTTCGTCGTTACTTGTCACTGCTGTCAGATGCTGCCTATGCTTGGTGCTATTTTCCATTTCTTCCGGAGGTATGTACTTGTATATGTTTAAACTGTATCACTATATTGATGGATTTTGCAAGAGAAGGGATATTTTTTCCAAGAAACAATCATAGATCCATAGGGATCTCAGAACGAACACATTTAGAGGAAGAACACACTCTAGGTTTGATTGTTTTTATATGCCTCTAGCTATTATGCAATTATTGTGACCTTATGAACATCTAGTTGTATTTTGATCTATTGAAGTTATGATTATTATACTAACCTATGGTCAAAGTTGAAGTTATACATTGACTTTAGTCAAAGTATTAGATTGATTAAGGTTGAGATTCTAGATTTTATTTTCATTATATTCTCTAACTTAGATTTTTGTCAAGAAAGCATATTGTCTTAGTACAAGGGACATGTTGGAGAGAATACTTGTCATCTTGAATGAAGGAGACTCAAAAGAAAAGAAACAAAACTCATTCTTGGAGATAAGACTCTAGGTTCTA
>ML797290.1:41577-96939 GCA_009831015.1 Picea engelmannii | reverse complement strand
TGAAGTTGTTCTTCTTCAAGCTGGTGTTACTCAAATTCCAACTCAGTCATCCCAGTTTGGAACTTTTGTTTGAGGCTCTTCTAGTAATTCACTTGTCATTATCCTTTTATCTAGAATTTCTTTGAAACCTCTATTTTCACCTAAAGTTCAATGAATTAGACAACAGATAGAAACTCTCATAAGTCAACTATCAAGGTGAGTCTTCACAAGGATTTGTAAAAACTGATAATTTGGTTCTTCGTGAACTTGGAGTCTTAACTAGAGCACATAGTCAAATATTAGGCGTTGAACCTCTTGAATTTCCATTACCTTCACAACAACCAAAAAGGCCTCTTATTGCAACTGGTGGTGGTAATATCCCTCCAAACCCTTCTATAGATACATATTTACTTCTCTCTCCATCACTTCCTTCCCCTCATCCTATCATTATGGTAGGACAACAACCATGAAGGCCATGGAGAACACTAGGAGCAATTAATGTTCTTGGAAATCAACATGATCTTCCAAAAAATCCCGATAAATGATTGCCTAAATTTGATCCTGCATCAAAACAAGCTCTGGATGAGCATATCAGAAAATTATGTTATCCATTAACCTTATGTTATCCATTAACCTTAGAGGTGTTGAAGAAGAAGATGTGGTCTGCAGACTTTTTTCTCCATACTTTCAAAGGAGAGGCTTCTACTTGGTATTTTTCATTGCAAGATAATTCCATTACAAATTGGGATACTTTAGAAGATTATTTATTAAAAAATTTGGAGATGAAAAAAATTCATCCACTTTACTGGTAGAAATTTCCAAGATCAAAATGGGTCCAAAAGAAAAAAATAAATATTATAATCAAAGGTTTCTTAAATTGCTTAATAAAATGCTCGATACATCCAAACCTAGAGTTTATATTTAGATCAATTTTTATTCTTCCGCTTTGCCATTATCTATTTCTATGTTTGTTAAACGAGTAGCCAAGAATACTTTAGTTGAAGCAATTCATGAAGCCTTAGAGGTTGAAAAGGAAATGTCTAGCATTGAAAATAAATCTTCAGTTGAGGAATCAAGATCTTCTCAGACAGTTAAGAAGGTTATTTTGAAGGAGGAAAATAAGGATAAACATTATTTTGATATGGATAGTCTTCAAAAGGTCATGAAAACAATATCCAATGAAATTGTTGATGTTAAAGGAAAACTTGTTGAAGTTTCCAATAGACCTTTTAGATTATTTGTTAAGAAGAACTTGCAAATACCTCATGGTAATTAGATTTTTGCTCCCGAAAGTAAAGAGGTGAATGCAGATGAAGAAGAAGCCGATGAAGATGAAATACAAAATACAAATATTTTCTGGGACATCAATGAAATTTTTTATGAAGAAGAAGCTCAGAAATATCTTGTTGCTCAAACCAGAAGAAAAAATTCACCTTCAATGTTCAGATCTTCTGCATCAACTACTATTTAAAATAAAGAATTGAATGAAGACAGGTCATCTTCTAAGACTTTAATCATTGCTGATAAGATTGAATATGATATTGTAGAAGATATGAAGAGGACAAGAGAAAATATTTCTTTGTATGAGTTAAGAAAGATAAAATCTCAGAAAAATAGCTTGTTAAAAGTTTTAGGCGCTACTGACAAATAATATTTACCTTCTACCACAGTAGAAAAAAAAACAAAAAAAAGTAATTGGTCATAATTATTCATTTAATAGGCATACCGATGCAGTCTTAATTGGTGATAGATATAACTCATATACTCCTCCTTTCCTTCTTACTTTTGAAATTTTTAACAAAAATGTACACAATTGTCTATCTGATTATGGTGCATCATCGAATAATATGCCTTATTCTATTTTTCTTTAGAATAATGCCCAACCACAAAATAATCTATACAGATTATACAATTAGACAGAACAGAACTAAAGGTTTTAGGAGAATTAAAAGAGGTTCTAATTAGACTTTCTTCCAATCCTAAAGTATTTCAAATCATCGATATTATAATTGTTGATATTCCTGATGCCTATGGTTTGATCTTAAGTCGACATTGGTATGTAAAACTTAATGGTTATTTTTCCACGGATTGGTCACACCTTTGTCTTCCTTATAATGGTAAACCTAATCAAATCAATATTGATAGAGAAAAAAATATGAAATTTAATGTTACTAATATGGAAGGGGAAAATGAAATCGATGTTTTTGTCAATTCTATTATAGGAAATCACTCAACTAATTCATTCTTTGGGAATTTTTTTGTTGAGATTTCTCCTTTTCAACAGAACTTTGGTTTGGAAATGGAGAAATTTTACTAGGCTGATCTTTCTCACTATGTAAATTTTGTAGATAATCTTGTAAATTCTTTTGTAAAATATCCATTTTGGAAATTATACTTTGATGGTTTGAAATCTAATGACAGAGCTGGTGCAAGTTGCACTTTGGTTAATCCTAATAGAGAAAAAACTATGTTAACTTGTAGACTTGAATTTCAATGTACTAACAACATTGTTGAGTATGAAGCATTGGTACAGGGTCTAAAGAAGGCTATCAGCATGAATGTGCATGGTATCTTGGTATTTGGTGATTAAGAAATCGTTATTAAACATGTAAGAAATCCAATTTTGTTGGACATAGTGTCATTAATGTGTTGTCATTGATGTCAAATAGTATAACAATATGTCGAGTTCATGTCAAATAAATATATGCAGTATGACAATACACAAAGATTAAGAAACTCAGAAGGGAAAGTGCGAGATCAACGACAATGATGGATTGCAGAGAGAAAAAGGAGAATTAAACAACGTTTTATTCCCAATCCCACAAATAGTCTAAACCATCACATTACAAGAGAAGAATCGTTGGAGGACTAGTCAATTAGCAGATCAAATCAGGACCGTTGGATACAAAAGTGCCAAATCAATGAAAGGGATTGATTATGAAGTGCGAAGGGAGACATAAACTATACGTTATTTCCAATCCTGCAATTATTCTAGGTCGTCAGATATCATCGATTCAAATATCAACGACTATGGTTTACTCACCAACAATCACACAACTTCAATTGCGGAGTTTGGGACACGAATTAAACCACTCGCAAGTTATGGTTCCGCAATCCACATCGACTGTTGGATCAAGTTAAGTGGAAGGATAGGATAAGTAAAGACAAAGACTGCTCGATACGATGTCCCGAAATAAATGTAAGCCATTTGATTTGAGGAAACACTTTGGAATATATCCTGACCGTCAGATCGAGGAAAATAGAAGGATACGATAAGCAAGGACAAAGGCCTGAAACCTTGAATAGTCGAATCCCTGACAACCATTGGATCATGTTAATACTTTTCAGGTTAAAGAATGACCATTGGATGAAGTCAATTTACTCTAGGTTTACACTTCGGGGAAGTGGAGAAATCAAATTACCTAAAGTCCCAAAGGACAAAGTTTTGAAGTCATGAGGATAAGACATGTATCACTCACATTGAGATCCCACGTCATCAACAGTGACGTCAGCAAGGACATGTGGCATAATCAACAGATGACAATTGTCAAGGTCCCGTAGGTACTTTAAGCATACAAAATCCATGAATCTAGGTGACACGTGGCAACCACTCAGGAAGTGCCACATCAACCAGTGATGTCAGCAAGTTACGTCACTCCACTAGTTTTTACTATGGGATTTTTACCAACAAAAAATTACCTAAGTCCCGAAGTCTTGAAGTGGACATGAGTCGCCTGATATGAAGAACACTTTAGGAGCATTCTCAACCGTTGATGATTATGGACACATGTTTGTTATTCGGGAGATTTGTAAAGAGGATGGAAGTTGCAAAGGATGAAGTCCCAAATTCCCGAAGTAAATGAGAATCGTCCATCTCTTCATGGAAAGTAAAAACATGATCGCTGATTGTATTAAGTGATCAATCACTTGCTTGGCCTAGCACCTAGTCACCACCTGTGGTCATATGGAATAAGAGAAAAAAAGGTAAAAGATAATACATCCCTTAATTTGATAAGCCTATGGTTTTACATTGTCAGTCATATGTAAATGGTTTGAAGGAAGCTCCTCAGCAGAACTCGATTTCTGCAGTATTTGCAGAGATTTGGAATCGAGTTAAAAAGGAAATCGATCCATACCTATGATAGATTAATGAAAAACATTTTCATTAAATTGAAATGGATTCTCGATAATATTGGGATAAAGAAAAACAAACGAGATTATTGTTAAATGAAGGGGTGCGATGGTCCAAACAAAGGGACACAATGTTTCATAGCTCACACCATTTGGAAGAATATATAAACGAGAAAGAGTGGTGAGAAGAAAGTGTCTTTGCAATCCAGTGAAGAAGATCAAAACATAATTAGAGTCCAAGATGAAGAACTGTTAGTCCTAAGGTGCCTGTCAATGTCTTATTGAAGATTAAGAACAAAAGGAGATAGAGCAATTATGCAATCCAATGTTTGATATAGAAGCTTTCCATATTCAAAAATCAAGGGTAGTTGGGTGGTGCAAGGAAATGTTGGAGCCTAGAGGGGATTAGGTGCTTCCTTGTCAGTTGTACATGACTAAATAAGGGGGTGTAACCTCCTACCAGTTGGTGCTGGTGAACAAGAGGAGTAGGTTATTCCTTGTCGCTTGTAGTTGACTAAACAGGGGGTTGAAGCCTCCTACCAGTTGGTGTTGGTAAACAAGGGTGTGGGTGCATCCTAATCAGTTGGCGCTGATCTAAAAGGAACATATTCCTTCTACATAACTTGTTAAAATAGAATTTTGCATTTAATAGAAAAGTGTTTGTGGTTTTTTCCAATTAGGTTTCATGTTAAATATTGTGTTAAAATATTGATTGCATTAATGAAAGAAAAATTGATAAAATTATTCTGTCACTGATTCACCCACCCCTCCTCTCAGTGACAAGTTCTGGTCCTTCATGTTTCCCATGTTGTTCTTATCCCTATTGGAACCTCTATAAAGGATGCTAGTTTGGGAGGTAACACCTCCAAAAATAAACTTTTCATGTGTTTGAATTAAAAAAAAAAGTCTCTTACTTGGGAGGTACTTTAGTAAAAATAAATTTCATGGTCCATGATTTGATCTCTCAACATCTTAAATTATTACCCATAGGTGGAGGAAAAACATTCTAGACATGAATTCAGGGAAGCAGTAATAATTAAGAATATCCCTTGGGGATACTTTGATGGAGCTTCGCAATGAAATCCTCCCAAAGGAGGTGCAAGAGGAATCTTACATAATTGATCCACGCATTTTGTATCCCTCAAAGTAGGTATCGGGCAAGAATCTGACAAATTTTTTGAATTGGTGGCACTCAAATTACTTCTTTAGCTAGCCCAAAAACATGGGATCCAACAAATACAAATTTTTGGCGACTCTCTTGGTTATCAAATGGATTAGAAAGATATATCAAATCATAAACTTCACCTTACATCCCCTTTATGATGATATAAAAATGTATTTGACAACCTTCTCACATATGTCTTTGTCTCACATATACATGGATAGGAACAACATAGCGGATGGTCTTTCCAAAGATAGATTATATTTGGATTGGGGTACTTAGATCACTTCCATCCTACATGATGGTCACTCTACAATTATTACACATGCACCTTGGATATAAATAAATACTGTCAATTTTCATGACTAAGGACTAGCTACAACTTTACTTTATTTTTAATGATGTAACTACTTTTGTAACTTTTTGAAAAAAGAAATGGAATGATGATATATGTACTTGTTTATGTAATTTTTTGGGACTAAAATAAAATAGTTGTTATAGTATAAAGTGTTGAAGTATTATGTAGATGCGGAAGATATTCTGATGGTATTTGATCAAGTCAAAACCCTAAAGAATAATGCCAAAGTATATATGTAATGTCGTCTTAGGAAAATAATTATTATTTTTATATTTTGTACTTGCAATATGAGAAGTTGGCCCTGCTAGAAAAAAGTCAAAGTAAATTATATTTGCCAGAACAGATAGGTTGACCCTGTGGGAAAATTTCACTAGTAGAATAAGTATAAATAAGGTGATTCCTTACTCATTTGGTGATCACAAATCACTCAGCTATATCACAAGTTTGGTGGAGAACTGAAGTTGCAGCTGGAACTACAAGAGGAAGGATAAGGCACATCTCTTATTCTTGGTTGGTATCTCTCTCATGCGCTACCTTCCTAGGGTAATGCACTAGGGTTTGGATTGTGCCTTGGTGTATATCTTGTGTTGGGTATGTTTTATATTCTTTGCATAACTAGTTAAAAAATCGTTGTCTCCTTTTTTGCCTCATTTTTCATGTCGCCTTGATTTTTGTGTCCATTGTTGGGAAATTTTTTGGAACATAGTTTCTTGTCGATGGTTTTCTATTTCTAGTTAAGGAATTAGGGTTGTTGACTAATCTAGGTCATTGGGTTAGGGTTTTGGATCATTTTGGATCCTATATGTATATTGTAATGTAAACAATGTATGATGTGAATGAATACATAATATGTTGGTTTTCCTAGTTTGGGTTTCCAAGGGAAAAATATCTGTGTAATGTGTGTATTTTCCATTGTATCTTTTGTGTTCTTTTATTGAAATGTTTTTTCCAGTAAATAATTGTACAAGGTTAAAATATACATTTGGTATCAGAGCAATTATTGTTTTAGGGGGATGCCTTTTTGGTCAAGGGTTTGGATCGGGACTGTGATAAGCCTTTTTACAGTGGGAGATATACAGTATTGATTCTTCAGGTGAAGAGAAATGGAAACTAGTTCGAAAATGGAGATTGAGAAGTTTAATCGGAAACATTTTGAGCTATGGAAGCTCAATATGGAAGATCTATTGGTGGACATAGATCAGTGGATAACGATGGATCCAGGTACTACACTGACAAGAACTTCAACATATGACTGGAAAAAGTTGGATCAGAAGGAGAAGAGAACAATCTGATTGTGTCTCTCACGTTCAATATTATTGAATGTGTCAGAGGAAGCTACAACCAAGGATTTACGGGATAAGTTGGGGAATTTGTATCAGTTTAAGTCCCTAGTAAATAAACTATTCATGAGAAAGAAGCTCTATTACTCAAGGATGAGAGATGGAGATTCAGTGGAAGAACATTTGAACACCTTCAATACTGTGGTAAGTCAGTTAGTATCTATTGGTATTAAAATTTTAGATGAATATAAGTTTATTTGTTTACTGTTCTCTTTACTAGACTCATGGGATAGTCTGGTTTTGGACATAGGTAGTAATGCAACTACCTTGAAATTTGATGAAGTGGTCTCATCCTTGTTGTCAGAAGAGATGAGACAGAAGAACATGGAAGGCCATATAGCACAGATGCATTATTTGCAAGAGGATGCTCCCAAGAAAGAAATAGATCTAAGTCCTTAAGTGGGAGATCTAATTCTAAGGGTAGATATAAATCTCTTAGAAAGTTTGTAAAGGTATGCTGGAGAACTGGAAAAGAAGGGAAATACAAGAAGCAGTGTAGATTCAAAGTTGAGAAAAAAATGGATATGAAGAAGCTCCTTCTGTAGAAGAAAATACCTCCAAGGAAGAAGGAGGGGATGTGTACTTGTCTTCTTCAAGCACACATGTATATCATGAGGCATGTTTGGTTGAATTAGGTGCATCCTTTCATATGAATCCCCACATGGAGTGGTTTTGTGAATATGAAAGGTATGATGGAGGTAATGTTTTCCTAGGTGATGAATCAATAAATATAATCACAGGACGAGAAAAATTCAAGTTGAGGCTCATAGATGGAAGGATTATAACACTACCTTTTGTTCTGCACATCTTAGTATTGGCCATAAATTTGATTTTTGTAAGAAAAATGGACGATGCAAGGGTAAAAATAATATTTGAAAAGGAAACATACATGATGATTTGAGGAGAAATGATGTTGTTGAAGGGAGTTTGGTTTGGAACTATGTATAAGTTGCAAGGAATAAATATTAGTGATGGGTGTAATAGTTTCGTTTTCCTTGATATTTAAGTTGAAGAAGAAATAACTCCTATAGTCTTTGGAGAAAAGGTTATGTTGTGGCATCAAAGAATGGACCATATAGGAGAGAAGGGTATTCAACTACTACACGGTAAAGGTATGGCTGAAGGTATGTCTAACTTCTCTCTGTATTTTGATTTCTATGAACATTGTGTATATGATAAGCAAAATCGGGTAAGATTCCCCTCTGGTGCAATGAGGGAAGAAGGAATTTTACATCTAGTTCACAGTGATGTGTTTGGAACTGTGTCGGTTCCATCATTGGTAAAATCTATGTACTATTTCTTATTTATAGATGAATTCTTGAGGAATACTTGGATATATTTCCTCAGGAAGAAATTTGAAGTCTTTGACAGGCTTAAAGAGTTTAAGGCTCTTGTTAAGAATAAAAAAGAGAAAATAATTAAGGAGTTGAGGATAGATAATGGTGGATATTTCTACGGGAATGAATTTGAAGAATTCTGTAAGAAGTGTGGTATATAAAGGTAGAATACTACTCCATATACACCTCTACAGAATGGAGTTGCAGAAAGGATGAACATGATGTTGATGAAAAAATAAAGGTGCATGCTAATTGGTGTCGGGTTAGGGAAATAATTATGGGTAGAGGAAGTGGGTACCGCATGTTACCTAGTCAACAGATCACCCTCGTCAACACTGGATGAAAAGACTCCACAAGAGGTATGGAATGGTAAGAAACCTTCTCTCACACATCTCAAGGTATTTGTTTGTGAAGCCTATGCTCATGTTCCAAAGGAAAACAAGAGTAAGTTAGACAAGAAGGCTGAAAAGTGTATCTTTATTGGGTATAAAGATGGTATTAAAGGTTATAATATTTGGAACCCAGAAACTAAGAAGGTTTTGTATAGTTGATATGTGGTATCTAGAGAAATGAAGGATGTTGTTAGATAGGAAGTCCTACCGAGTAAGGAAGACCTACAAAAAATAGAGTTTGATTTAAAGGATGATGAATCAGACTCTACAGAATAACATGAATCAGAGGAAGAAGATCATCATACTCTAGTATTGAGGAGATCCATTCCCAAAGAAGGAAGCCGAAATGGTATAATCCCCCTGATTTTTGTTCAAATTTTGTTTTGTCTATTACTGATGATGATCCTTGAACTGTCAAGGAGATAGTGGATTCAGAGGAAAAATGCCATGGATGAAGAAATGACATCCTTGGATAAGAATGAGGCTTGGGATCTACTGGAGTTGTCGACTAGAAGAAATCCCATTGGCAGAAAATGGGTATTTAAAAATAATATCAAGGCAGAAGGAAAAGTGGAGAAATACAAATCTCGGTTAGTAGCAAAGGGTTATTCCCGGGTTGAGCGAATTGATTTTGGTGAGATTTTTTCTCTTGTTGCGAAGTTAAATTATATTAGATTTCTTTTATCTGTTGCTTCTGTGTTTGATTTTGAAGTAGAACAGATGGATGTGAAGACACCATTCCTACATGGGGATCTGGAAGAAGAAATCTATATGAAGCAACCGAAAGGCTTTGTTGTGAAGGGAAAGAAAGAGATAGTATGCAAGATAAAAAAGTCCATGTATGGTTTAAAAAAATCACCAAGGATGTGGTATAAAAAATTTGATACTTATATGTTGGGACTTGACTTCAAAAGAAGCAAAGAGGATCACTTTGTGTATTTTAAATTAATTGGTGATGATTTTACTTATTGGGTCTTGTATGTGGATGACATGTTGCTGATAGGAAACAACAGGGATATTATCCAGGATGTGAAAATCAGTTGTCCTATAAACTAGACATGAAGGATTTTCGGTTCTGCAAATTTAATTTTGGGCATGGAAATTAAAAGATATTGGAAAAACAAGAAACTTTGGTTAAATCAGAGAAAATATGAAGAGACAATTTTGCAAAGGTTTAATATGTAGGAATATAAATCGGTTAGGGTCCCTATTCCTACGGATCAGTGTCCCAAGACACAAGAAGAGGAGGAGTACATGTCTCATGTTCCTTATGCGAGTGTGGTTGGAAGTTTGATGTATGCAATGGTCTATACTAGACCGAACATTGCACATGCAGTGGGAGTTTTGAGCAAGCATATGTCAAAACCAAGGAAGGAGCATTGGACAACAGTAAAGAGGGTTTTCAGGTATTTGTGTGGCATTGCTATCTATGGATTGTGCTACCAAGGAAGACCGAGATTGGACAGAGTGTTGGATATACATGGCTTTGTGGATGCAAACTTGGCTGGATATTTGGATCGTAGGAGATCTACAAGCGGGTATGTGTTTAACCTATTTGGAGAACTAATCAGTTGGATCAAGAAAATAACATATGCAGTGGCACTTTAGACTACAAAATATGAATACATGGAAGCCACTCATGCAAGCAAGGAAGCAATATGGTCGGGTATTGGGTTGGAACAACAAGCCGTAAGGATAGATTGTGATAGTTAGAGTGCAATTTTTCTAGAGAAGAACCCAACTTATCATTCAAATACAAAGCATATTGATGTTCAATATCACTTTGTGAGAGACATGGTTGAAGAAAAGAAGGTGTTTTTGATGAAGGAAAAAACCTTGAATAATGTTGCAGATTCATTAAAAAATTATGTGAGCACTAATAAGTTCTCTTGGTGTAGAGGATCTATGGGAATTGTTGTGTTGGATTGTTGACTATATAACCTTGTAACCCCCTGAATGAAAATAAAACAAGGGGGAGAATCTTGGGTATGTGTTATATTTTTTTCAGGACTAGTCGACAACTTGTAGGGGTTTAAGGGGGGAATGCTCAGAAAATGTCTCACCTTTTTTGCCTCATTTTTCATGTCGCCTCGATTTTCATGTCCATTGTTGGGTGCTTTTTTGGCACATGGTTTTCTATTTTCGGTTAAGGAATTAGGGTTGTTGACTAATCTAGGTCATTGGTTTAGGGTTTTGGATGATGTTGGATCCTATATGTATATTGTAATGTAAACAATGTATGATGTGAATGAATCCATAATATGTTGATTTTCCCAGTTTGGGTTTCCAGGGGAAAAATATCTCTGCAATGTGTGTATTTTCCATTGTACATTTTATGTTATTTTACTGAAAATATGTTTGCAGTACATAATTGTACAAGGTTAAAATCTACATTGGTGTATGTCTTGGGATAATACTTGGTGTATCTTCTGGTGACAAGGTGCAAGTTTAGTAGCAAGGTTTCCCTTTTAGTAGACGAGTTATCTAGGATATTTCTCTCTGAGAGAGCATCGTACTAACATTGTACTTCGTTGAGGAATATATACTAAAGAAGTTATGTTTGGTTTTCTTCCCCAAGACGGTTTCCCGAGATATATCTCTGTGTGTTGTGCTCAGGGGTGGCACATGTAGGTGCCTATGGTTGGGTGATGATGATGTAGCATCGTCTATGGAAAAACAAGCATGTAAAAGTAGTTAAATTGCTATGGTAAATCAAACCCTAACTATTTTTAGGAAAAAATAACATGGTTTTAGAGATGGTTTCCTTCAGACAATCTAATCGCTAGAAGGAAGATCGTGGTATTTACCTCACCATTGTAGTTTGTCGCTGCACAATTTATTTTGTCAAGTTTGTTGAGCACCTTTTCTAGGATATTTGGCCCAATTCCTTCACAAACAAGTGCACCTTACCCTATCACATCTCCTTCTACCTTCAGATTGCAAGTTGGAGCACTTTGAAGTTTTAGGGTTCGTCGTTACTTGTCACTGCTGTCAGATGCTGCCTATGCTTGGTGCTATTTTCCATTTCTTCCGGAGGTATGTACTTGTATATGTTTAAACTGTATCACTATATTGATGGATTTTGCAAGAGAAGGGATATTTTTTCCAAGAAACAATCATAGATCCATAGGGATCTCAGAACGAACACATTTAGAGGAAGAACACACTCTAGGTTTGATTGTTTTTATATGCCTCTAGCTATTATGCAATTATTGTGACCTTATGAACATCTAGTTGTATTTTGATCTATTGAAGTTATGATTATTATACTAACCTATGGTCAAAGTTGAAGTTATACATTGACTTTAGTCAAAGTATTAGATTGATTAAGGTTGAGATTCTAGATTTTATTTTCATTATATTCTCTAACTTAGATTTTTGTCAAGAAAGCATATTGTCTTAGTACAAGGGACATGTTGGAGAGAATACTTGTCATCTTGAATGAAGGAGACTCAAAAGAAAAGAAACAAAACTCATTCTTGGAGATAAGACTCTAGGTTCTAAGGTTGATTGGTTAAATTGATAAGTTTCCAAATTGCACATATCAAGTTTGATAATTGATACATTACAAGTAAACACTATAGTTGTGTCAACAGACTTTGAAAGGTTCTATTACTGCGACGTACAATAAATACTTGGTAGAAAGTGAGTACTATTGATATAAATTCTTATTGTACTTGTTTGCAAGATGAACTAACATCTCCTCTAGGAGACAATTCTTGTTTCTCTTCCAAGAAGGTCACCTTGGTAAAGATATGATGATTAACATGAAATGGTCGTTCATTCTTATGTTATGAAAAATGATATTATATTGGAAATAATTTTTCTCTTGTTGTTCTTGTCTCAAACAAGTTATCTTACAAATTCCATGGAAATTACCATCAATATGTATGTGTTCCAGGAAGATTACCACGGAAACATGTCACCATTGAAAGCTCTGAGAGGGAGATACAATGAGAGTTGCAGAATGAAATATATTAGATAGCCTCCATTTTGAGACATGGAGAAGACTGACAATCAGGAAAAGTCTGTTTTAGAGCGGTGACAACAAATCCAAAGGAGTTTTTGTTGAAAAGCCAACAAGAAACATGTGTCTAATTTACTTTTCCCTTAAATAAATTAGACAATAAATATTAATCTGTTATTTCATTCATAACTGAGTGAGTTGGATTTGTAACAGAATTATAAGTGTAGTTAAGTGAGTTAATATCAGTTGTACTAGTTGTAACTAAACATGCACTAGTGAGAGTTTGAGTTGTTTTGCATTGGAAAGGAAAAATCAGTGGGATCAATGGTTACCTCTAGTTGAATGGTGGTACAACACTTCTTACCATACAACTACCCACATGTCTCCTTTTCAAGAAATATATGGACAAAATTCCACCTTAATTTCTCTCATACCTACCAGGTCTCTCAAAGGTCTAGGTAGTTGACCAAATGATTACAGTTCGAGACGATATTCTTCGTACACTCAAAGTGAATATGGTCATGTCCCAAAATAACATGAAGCAAAAAGCAGATCAAGGTTGCTCTGAATGCCAATTTACTGAAGGAGACTATGTGTTTCTTCGACTGCAACCTTTTAAGAAAAATTACCTAAAGGATGACCATTGTTAGAAACTGGCACCCAAATTTTATGGTCATTATACCATTCTCAAGCGTGTGGGACAAGTTGCCCATTAGTTATCTTTGCCTAGTCATTCTAAGATCCATCCTATTTTTCATGTCTCCTTCTTAAAGAAGGTGATTGAAAATAAGTGTCAAACTGAAACCAACCTTCCTGAGTTGGATGAAGAAGGCTCCATCTAGTTCCAGCCACAAGAAATTTTATACCAGCATGAGCATCGTCTGCATAACCACACCATCAAGGAAGTGTTAGTCTAGTGGAAAGATGCAACTCCAGTAGATGCCACTCGGGAACCAACTACCATTTTGCAACAATTTCCTCATCTCGATCCTTAAGGATAAGGCTTCGTTTAAGGGGGAGGACATGTTAGGGACCTAACCTCCCTAACCCCTCACATAGGTAGAATAATATATTTCCATGTAATAAAGGACAATATTAATAAGTCCTAGCAATAAGGAAGAATAAGTCAAATGTAAGAAGACCTAATAGAATCTTTCTCTTCTAGAAGGATCTTCCTCTAGATTCTTCTTTTGGATGGATAGATTTAGTACAAATAGGAGTAGAGGGTATGATAAGTTTTGTCTTTGATATTATTGTAATAGAGCTCTGCTCTGCTGGAGGTTTCCCCCTTTTAGAGGCAAGTGAAAATTGCTATCATTAATCAAGTTGCTCTTTCTAGTATTATTCCAGTATTATTCTGGTATTGTTCTAGTTATATCATTGTTGTTTTGCCATTTCTAGCTAAAATATTTATGTTGTGCATACTACATCTAGAATGCTACAAATTTGAATTTTATACCTTTGGGTTTATATGATTTCCTCATTGGTATGGATTGGTTGGACGAGCACCGTGCTATCCTAGATTGTTATAATAAGGAATTTACTTTCTTGGATGAGGAAGGTAACTTGATATCAGTTTAAGAAATTCCAAGAGTTGTGACTATCTGATAAATTTCAGCGTTGCAGTTGAAGAAAATCTACAAGAAAGGATGTCAAGTATTCACACCACACATGGAACAAGAAACTAAAGATAAAGTGTCAAGTGTGAAATATTGTGTATTTCTAAAGGAATTTGAGGATATCTTTAAATAGATACCAAGATTTCCACCGAAAAGAGATATTGAATTCTCCATAGTTCTGATGTCGGGAGAAACACGTGTATACGAGATTCTTTACAAGATGAGTATGTCAGAAATGAAGGAGTTACAGATGAAACTTGAAGATATTGTGAAGAAGGGATATATACACCCAAGTGTATCTCCTTGGGGTGTGCCTGTTTTGTTTGTGAAGAAGAAGGATGGAACACTAATAATTTGTATCGATTTCAGATAGTTGAACAAGGTAACCATGAAGAACATGTTTCCTCTACTAAGGATAGATGACCCAATTGATCAGTTGAGAGGCACGTGTATATTTTCCAAGTTAGATCTCATATCTGTTTATCACTAGGTGATAATTAAGGAAGAATACATAATGAATACTTCCTTCAAAACAAGGTATGGTCATTAGTAGTTTACAGTGGTGCCACTTGGGTTGTTGAATGCACTAGTTGTCTTCATGTGTTTAAGGAATGGAGTTTTCATAGATTACTTAGATAAGTTCATCGTCATATTTTTGGATGACATTCTTATTTACTCAAATTCCGAGGAAGATCATGAGAATAACTTGAGTATGGTGTTCCATGTATTGAGGATATATCGAATTTATGAAAAGTTGACAAAATGTTAATTTTATCAACGACGGATTCATTACTTGGGTCATATTATTTATGAAAAAGGAATAGATGTGGACCCAATGAAGGTAAAATCCATAGACAAATGGCCAACACTAAGAAATGTTGTAGATTTAAGGTCCTTTATGGGAATAGAAGGGTACTACAAAAGGTTTGTTGAAGGATTCTCATAGATTACACATCCAATGACATCCATGTAGAAGAAAGGTGCATGATTTGATTGGAATCTGGATTTTGCAAGAAGTTTTCAATACTTGAAGAGTTTGTTGACAAGTGCGCTAATTTTGAGAATTATTGATTTTGATGCAGACTTCACTGTTTGCATGGATGCATGAAAGGAAGGACTTTGTGGAGTTTTGAGTCAGAATGGACATGTGGTATGCTACAAATCAAGAAAGTTGAAATAACATGAAATGCTTTATGCTACTCCTGATTTAGATTTGGTAGCTATAGTGCATTCCTTGAAGATGTGGTGGCACTATGTCATGTGTAAAAGCTTTGAGCTACAAATAGACCATTGTGGTATCAAATATTTTTTTGGAAAACCAAGTTTAAATGCTAGACAAAAAAGGTGGTTAGAGTTCCTCAGTGACTATGAATTTGAGATAAAACATATTAGAGGAAAAATAAACAAGGTGGTTGATGCACTTAGCAAGAGGATGCATGAGATTCATGCTATAACCATCATCATGTACCATATATATTTGTGCGTCATAATTTTAGAAGTTTCCATATCAGATCTCAATTATGTGGATATAAAGGTGACTTTACAATAAGGTATGTCACAACATAAATTTGAAGGTTATGAGTTGAGAGATGATGGGATCCTCATGTATAGATGTAGCGTCTACGTTCCAAATGGTTAGGGCTTGAAAAACCTAATATTGTCAGAGATTCATAACATTCCTTATGATGTACATCTATGTTACCAAAAGACAATTGTCACAGTAAAAAAGTAATACCTTTGGCTAGGTATGAAAAAGGAAGTTGTTTATTTTATTGTGAGATGTCTCAAATGTCAGAAGGTCAATGATAAGAACATACATCTAGATGGTTTGATACAAACGTTTCCCATTCCTGAGTGGAAAGGGGGAAGTTGTGACCATGGATTTCATAACTAAGCTTCCTAGGACTGACAAACAACGTGATTCTATTATGTTGGTGGTGGGCAAGCTTACTAAAGCTCACATTTTGTTCCAGTGAAGTTAGCTTATAAGGAAACCGACATTGTTGAGATTTACATGCAAGAAATTTCCAAGATGCATGGTGTACCTAAGACAATCATGTCTGATAGAGATCCCAAGTTCACTTCAAAATTTTGGAAAGGGCTATTCAAAGGATTTGGAACAAATATGAACTTTAGCACAACATACCACCCTGAGACAGATGGAAAAACAAAGAGGATAAATCGGGTGATTGAAGATATGCTCAAGATGTATGTGATGGATAAGCCATCAAAATGGGAATACTACCTTCATTTGGTAGAGTTTTCTTACAACAATGGGTATCAAGAATATTTAAATATGATCCCATTTGAAGCACTTTATGGTAGAAAGTGAAACATACCTGTGAGTTGGGAAAACCCAATAGACCACACAGTAGTTGGGCCAGATATGATTTGGGAAATGGAGCAGATGGTAAAGATAAGGCATAATTTAAAGGCTACACAAGACAAGTAGTAAATTTGTGAAGATAAAGGAAGAACCCAAAGAGTGTTTAAATTGGGTGATCACATGTTTCTAAAAGTGAAGGCCAGGCATAGTTCTATGAAGTTGGGAAAGTGTTCTAAGTTAGAAATGTGCTATTGTGAGCCATTTAAAATCCTTAAAAGGATTAGTCATGTCTCTTATATGATTTCATTTCCTGCAACCTTTTGTATTCATAATTTTTTCCATATGTCATTTCTTAAGAAGTACATACTTTATGCTAATCATATTGTTCATTGGAATGTGATTTAGGTGGAGCCAGAAGTTGGATTTCAAGTGTGATTTATTTTCATATTGGATTGAAAAATCAAGAATCTCTAGAATCAAATTGATGCAGCCCCCCTCCCCTCCTGGGTTTTGCAAACTCCTAGTATAAGATATTTCAATATATTGAGTCAAATTGACTCTTTGGGCCTTTTCTATACCTATATTAATCTTACACAAGTCCCCTTTCCTTCTGTGTGCAGGTCCTGTCAGACCCATGGGCTATTCCTGCGCGCTTCCAAAAGACCAAGTTTTAGGCACTAGCCCCTTGCTTCATATGACCCTGGGATATGACCTCGTGGAAATATGTGACTGCGGGCTTTTCCAAGGGTGTTTTTAGTCCAACCCACTTTTCGTCCTGCAATTTACTACAAAGAACCATGTATTCCCTTCACGATACCATGCTTTTAATTGCAGTTCACTCAAGAAAATTTAAGGCCCGAGCATGTTATGGCCCCACAATAAAGCACGACAATTGATATCCAATCCCTTGGTGATGCCTCTTGATCAAGGACTGCTATCTATCCTCCTATTCCTATATTCTTTCCTCCTTCCATGCACGTTCTCATATCTCCAAAATCTATCGACACATAACTTCCACGCGTGATCTCAAATCTCCACAATATATCGACATGTAACCCCCATTCACATCAACGGTTGTTGTTGATTCCTTCTCTCTGGCCTTTAAGAGTTTCATTTCTCAACTCTCTTCTTTTCATCATATAAAAATCTTCCAGAGTGGAAGATCTGTTGACACCTGTCCTCAACAAATAGACGGTTCTGATGAACTTTGGCTCTCCGACCTTCGAGAGTTCTTAGTCCTTCAAACACCCATTTCTTTGGGAGTGCTCCATACCTGGAGTTATAGATCAGACTCCACGTGTCTACTCTAATCAACGGTCTATATCCGCTCTCCACAAACACAAATCTCCAAAGTAAATCTTTCTGGAGTGTTAGATTTTCTGATACTTGTATTCCCTGATCCAACAACGTAAATGAACTCTGGCGCTTCGGGAGTTCTTCAACTTCATTCAACTAATATCTTCCAGAGTGATTTTCTATGGAGTGACAGATATTTTTCCACGTGTCCTCTCTCAATCAATAACCTTTATTATCTTTGGGACTTCGGCTCTTTCCAACCAAGACTAGATCAATGATCGAGATCTCCTTCGGGACTTTGACGCTTTCACCCTCTGATTTCCTCCAGAGTTATATATCTGACACCATGTGTCCACTTTCAAATCAATGGTTGTCATCCGCTTTGGGACTTTGGCCTTCAGGATTCTCAAATCTCAACAAACACAAATCTCTATAGGGAATCCTTTTGGAGTGTTAGATCCTTTGACATATATCCTCCTTGATCCAACAGCTACCCAACAGAGTGAATCTTCATCCTCCATGTGTCTCTTCATAGATCAATGATCCACATTCCTTCCTTCAGATCAATGACCCTTAGAAATTTTGGGTTTCAATGCTTCGGGACACTCTGAAACACAACTTCACAAAACCCCAAAGTACGATTCTTTGAAATTCACGATCTGGTGACACATGTCTAACCTAGATCAATGGCTCCTAGCTTCTTTAGTTATTCGGGCTTCGACAATCTCAAATATCAAACTTCTCCTTCACTTTTCTCCTGGATTACTTTCTCCCAGAGTTCGCGATCCGTTGCCATGTACCCTTTATGGATCTGAGGGTCCAGATTTCTCTTTCGACTCTTTAGCTTTCGACCCTTCATGCTTCGTATCTTCTTCTCTTCGTCCCTTTGGCTCCTTCGAGATTTGTCTCTACAACTCTTCTACCCTTCGAATCTTTAGGATTCAAGAGTCTTAAACTCTTGTGCACTCGTTTCTCCCAGAGTGCTTTCACCCAGAGACTCTGATATGCTGACACGTATACCCCTAGTGATCAATGACCATGAACCACTTTGGGTCTTCGACGATTCTTATCTCTCCTTGTCCACAAAATTCCGATGTTGTGGATCTTATGCCACATATCCTCCTTGATGATGGATGGTCCCTGCTCACTTCGGGACTTGGAAACCTTGACAAGCCCACTCTCCTATGCACACAAGGGTTAAGTCTTGTGCACTTACCTTCGGATCCAACAGTTGTTGGTCCTTCATGCTCAGATCCAACAGATGGGATCTATTCATCTCCTCTGCACTTCCTTCATTCACTGGATGTAGATATAATGGTCCAGGCTCCTTTACACAACCAATCTAATGGATTTTGTCGCTCCTCCTCCCGAACTTTCAAATTATTTCGACTTCGAAGATTTTGTCAGTGTTCAAAGGCTTCATTCATTAACCTTTCTCCCTGCAAACCTGACTTCCTTGGGTCTCGTCTTCGCTTATTAAAGTTATAATCTCTTCTTATCTTTAGGACTTGGAATAAGTCTGTCTCCCACACACTCCTTGCATTATCTCTTCTGAGATTTTCTATTTTCTCAGTATCTTAAGGGTCTCAACCCTTCTGTTTCCTTTCAAAGGAAAATGTTTTGCCCTCCTGGTAACCTTCTTCTCAAAGAACACCTTGCTGAGAGTTTTCTTATAGAGTATTCATCAGCTCTATGAGTCTCTTCCTCTGGTACTCTTCTCCCTGAACTCAACAAATAGTTCCCTCTGTGCACACTTGCACCCACTCGATGCCCGCCTGGCAGAGATCCTTCTTAACAGAGTGTTTAGTAACTTTGTATCTTTATGTCTTCTTTGCACATATTCTTCCACCAAGGTATTCACTAACCTTGAGGTTCCTCTTTTATTTATTATCACTCTATTGTTCCCTCCTGGTACATTCTTTCCTGACTCCGCAGATTTCAGATGCGCACTCATTGCGCTGGCTTCAACAAGACTTCCAATGTTCTGTTGTGCATTTCTTGCACAACCTAAAGAACCCAAAACAATACTTCAAACTCAAACAAAGATAAAGAAATTTATCTTCCTACTACATATGAAATCTATCATACACCTACAACATATATTCATGAAACACATAAACACATGAATAACCATATACAAAAAAAACTTCTTTTTTGTTATCTCTGTGTGTCTATACAAATGTTTTACAAAAACCGGATTACGATAGAATCCCAGTTCTCTCAAGCTCTCCTAATCTAACTCCATCCTAAGTTCTTCTTCCGAGACCTCTATTCCTTCTTACCAATATCTCTCCCTCCTCTCATTTACAAAAGAGGTCTTTATGAGATTACCGTCTCCACCTAACCTCATCCATTACATTGAAGTTTCATAAATGTCCATCTAGTTTGAATTGAACCTAGATCCATCAACCTGTCATCCATTAAATGCGAACTTAGCTTCTTCCTGTACAAATACATGGCTTGGTCTTCACTCAACCTTACATCATGAATCGATATAGGATTATATTTCAAATTTAAAAATGGGAGGGTTGATGCCTCTCCCTCTCTAAAATGCGTGTTGATATGCTGGAATGTTGGCAATTTGCTGAGGTGGATCAATGCTCCTGCATCATACTCCACTGCTGGGAAAATCATGAGCTCCTTCTCATGAGTGCCTCTTCTCTAGTGTTGAAATCCTCCTGGATCCAAAACTCTCCCTTGGATTTGTCCTCTGGCTCCTCTACTTTTCTGTTGTTGCTTCATCTTCTTCTCCTCTGTTTCTATGGCAGGCTCTCCTATGTTCAACTTCCCTTTGCTGACTGCTTCTTCTGTCAGTCTCTCTTGCACTGGTATATCTCCAACTTCCTCCAGCATTTATCCAAGCTGGTATGCTCCTCCATCTGTCTCCAACCTGATCTATTGGATGAGTTGGCTCTACACTATCACCCTTCTCTCTAGGGCTTGCAATTTTTCATACATATCAACAAAATCCATGCTATATTTTCCCTCTTCTGTTGCAGACTTCAGTGCTACAGTCATCTCCTATTCAACTTCCTAGATGAAAATTTTGAGCCATTCTATTGAATTCCCTTATCCTTCTACTGGGGTAGACATCAGTTTACGTTCCATTTATTCCTCTTTGATAGTTTCTGTTGGTTGTCTTTCTCCTTCTATTGCACTTTCATCATTTGCACTAGCCTCTACTTGGTTCCTTGGTAGGATTGTCTTGATCCCTCCAATAATCATAATTCTCCTTTGATCCTCCTCCTAGATGGTGAGATTATTTAACTTCTCATCATCTTCATTCACATGGTTTGCAAACCCACATGAATATTCACCTATCAACACTCCTTGCTGGTATGAACTCTCAACAGAGTCCATGAGACTCTCAGATAGTCTCATCTATTTCCCCTTGCCCACCTAGAAATTCAATACTTCTATTCTCATCCCCACCTGGTAGTTTATGAGAGATTTGGCTAATATCATCTCATTTCCATCATGGGAATCTGAATTTCAACACTGCTCCATTAACAGTATATGAGACCTTCGACTGATATCTTTCTATTGTCCACTTGGCAACTTCAAATTCCATTTCTGCCCACCTGATAGTTTATAAAATCCTCTGCTAATCTCATATCATTTCCCACCTAGCAATATGAATTTACATTGTTGTCCTCCTGATAGTATATGATATCCTCCAATAATCTCATTTCATTTCCCACCTGACAATTTGAAAATTCATCTCTGCCCTCCTGGAAGTTTATGAGACCTGTAACTGATCTCCCTTCCTCATCACTGAGGGTTTCTTCAAATTCTGGCTCACAAATGAAAGCCATCTTCTCCTCTGTGTCACTGAGGTTTTCTGGCCAACAAATTTTGAACAGGCCATTTTTCCTTCCTGTTCAGAGGACATCTGTACCTTCAGTGTACCTTTTCCTCCTAATACATCCTCAATGCTAGTTGTTCCATCCTTTCTCTTATCTCATTAAGATCTAGATCTGTCTCTGGATTTATTTTCTTCTTGTAGTCTTCTCTGCGACCATGCTCATGGCCTTCAGTAGCCATTTCCACCTTCTGCTTTCCCTTCTGACAAGTCTTGTGGATCATTCTACATCAGAGAGCATCTCCATATTCTCTTACAACTCACCTGGTTATTTAAATTTTTGTTGGTGTGTACGTGCAACAACCTTCTCACAGAGCATTAGTACCCTGATTCCTTCACCTTCTGTCTATAGAAAAATTTTAATTCCTGATATCACTTAATGTTACCATATTTATCTCCATTCACCTCCTCAACTTTTTCTACGATCTCCAGACAAATTTTAGTCTCTGATACCACTTGATGCAACCCCCCTCCCCTCCTGGGGTTTTGCGACCTCCCGGTCTAGTGTCTTTCAATATGCTGAGTCGAATTGACTCTTCAGGCCTTTGCTAGACCCCTATTAATCTTACACAGGTCCCCTTTCCTTCTGTGTGCAGGTCCTGACAGACTCGTGGGATATTCCCGCGTGCTTCCAAAACACCAAGTTTTAGGCACTAGCCCCTTGCTTCATATGACCCTGGGCTATGACATCGTGGAAATATTTGACTGCAATCTTATCCAAGGGTGGTTTAAGGCCAATCTACTTTTTGTCACACAATTCACTACAAAGTGCCATGTATGCCCTTCGTGATACCATGGTTTTAATTATGGCCCGCTCAAGAAAATTTAAGACCCGAGCATGTTCTGGCCCTGAAATCAAGCAAGACCATTGATCTCCAATCCCTTGGTGATACCTCTCGATCAACAACTGCTATCTATCCTCCTTTTCCTGATTTCTTTCTTCCTTCCACACGCGATCTCAAATCTCAACAATCTATCGACACGTAACTTCCATGTACAATCTCATATCTCCATAACCTATCAACATGTAAATCCCGTTCATATCGACGGTTTCCGTTGATTCTATCTCTCCCGCCTTTGGGAGTTTTGGTTTTCAACTCTTTTCTTTTCCTCATATAACAATCTTCCAGAGTGGAATATCTGTTGACACCTATCCTCACCAAATGAATGGCTCTGATGAACTTCGACTCTCTAGCCTTCGAGAGTTCTTTCTCCTTCAAACATCCCTTTCTCCCGGAGTGCTTTGTACTCAAAGTTATAGATCATATGCCATGCATCTATTTCGATCAATGGTCTATATCCGCTCTCCACAAATAAAAATATCCAGAGTGAATCTTTCTGGAGTGTCATATATTCTGACACCTGTCTTCCATGATCCAATGACCTAAACGAACTTCGACCCTCTACACTTTGAGATTTATTCAACTTCGTTCAACTACTTTCTTCCAGAGTGATTTTCCCTGGAGTGAAAGATCTTCTACCATGCATCCTCTTCGAATCAATGACCTTGATTCTCTTCAGGACTTTGTCTCTTTCCAATCAAGACTAGATCAACAGTCCTTAGACCTCCTCCTTGATCAACATCGATATCTCCTTAGAAACATTGGCACTTTCACAATCTTCTTTCCTTTGGAATGATTCATACTCAGAGTTCTAGATCTGGTGTCACGTGTCCACTTTCAAATCAACAACTATCATCCGCTTTGCGACTTCAGCCTTCGGGATTCTCAAATCTCAACAAAAACAAATCTTCGGAGGGAATACTTCTGGAGTGTCTGATCCTCTGACATATGTCCTCCTTGATCTAACGGCTACCGAAAGGAGTGAATCTTCATCCTCCATGCATCTCTTCACATATCAATGATCCATGTTCCTTCCCTTTAGATCAACGAACCTTATACATTTTGGGCTTCCGTGCTTTGGGACACCGAAACACAATTTCACAAAAACCTCGAGGAACGATTCTCCGAAGTTCAAAATTTGGTGACACCTGTCCAACCCATATCGATGTCTCCTAGCTACGTCGATTGTTTGGGCTTCGATGATCTCAAATCTCAAAATTCTCCTTCTCTTTTCTCCTAGATTACTTTCTGCCTAAGTTCACAATCCATCACCTTGAACCCTTTCTGGATATGACGGTCCAGATTTCTCTTTCGGCTCTTTGGCTTTCAACCCTTTGTGCTTCGGCTCTTCATCGCTTCGGTTCCTTTAGGATCCATCTCTTCGACCCTTTTACTCTTCGGGATTCGAGAGTCGTAAACTCCTGTGCACTCGTTTCTCCCATAGTTATTTCACCCATAGAATCTTATTTGACGACACGTATCTCTCTAGTGATCAATGACCAGGACCCACTTCAAGTATTCGACGATTTTGATCTCTCCTTGTCCACAAACTTCTGAAGTTGTGGATCTTATGCCACCTATCCTCCTTGACGATGGATGGTCCCTGCTCACTTTGTGACTTCGGTACGTTGACAAGCCCACTCTCCTATGCACATAAGGGTTAAGTCTTGTGCACTTACCTTTGGATCCAACAGTTGTTGGTCCTTCGTGCTCAGATCCAACAAATGGGATCTTTTCCTCTCCTCTGTGCTTCCCTCGTTCAATGGACATAGATCCAACAGTCTAGGATCCCTTCCACAATAGATTTGATGGTTGTTGTCACTCCTCCTCCTGATATTTCAACTTCTTCCAACTTGGAATATTTTGTCAGTGTTCAAAGGCTTCGACCTTTGACCTTTCTCCCCGCAAACCCAACTGCCTTGGGTATCATATTCGCTTAGTAAAGAATTTATCTCTTCTGAGCTTTAGGACTTGGAATAATTTCATCTCCCACTCACTCCTTGCATTATCTCTTATGATATTTTTGATTTACTCAGTCTCTTAAGGGTCTCCACCCTTCTGTTTCCTTTCAAGGAAAAAATTCATGCCCTCCTAGTAACCTTCTTCTCAAAGAACACCTTGTTGAGAGTTTTCTTATAGAGTGTTCAACAGCTCTGTGAGTCTCTTCCTATGATACTCGTTTCCTCGAAATCAACAAAGATTTCCCTCTGTACACACTTGCACCTGCTTGATTCCCACCTGATAGAGCTACTTCTTAACAAAGTGTTTAGTAACTTTGTATCTCTGTGTCTTCTCTACACAGATTCCTCCAACAAGGTATTCAATAACCTTGAGGTTCCTCTTTGAGTTCTTATCACTCTAGTGCGTCCTCCTGGAATGTAATGTCCCTGACCATCCATGCCAGGTGACACTACACTAGAGAACTATCTTGTTCTCTCTAAGGAACATACTGTAACACACCCAAAAACCAACTGAGCTATGCCACATAAATTTTTCTAACTGCATGTAATTAAGACATATACACACAAAACACTTGCAGAATATTTACATGTAAAACATAAACAGACAAATACATTTCGTAAATGCATGGATTCACACTGAAATAACAGTGACATAGACATGCAACATATATAGGAAATACCCATAAACATACATACATTTATAATAACGCATAATATAAACCCATAAAAATAAACACGTAAATAACAATGCAGCATGTAAATTTATCACACAATTGACACTTATCTTTGTGAGAATATCACCAACTGTGTCCAGACCTTCCATGAAGCTCCCAAGCTTAGACGACACTATTCATCACTCTCAACAGTGAGTCACCCCCAAAATGGGACTAAACTCCAACTGGGTAAAGCGATTCCTAATGAGGCTAAAGGCTCATGGACAATAGGAAAGACTCTGTCACAGGTGCTCACTCAACTAACAGCCTACAATCCCTCATTCCCCACATGTCTATCCCACCCCAGAAAGTGTGCCCCTTCTCTGCTAAAAAATCCCTCGGTTGCCCCACTTTCCTTTTAGGGCTTCAACAACAGGCCATACAGGAAGTCTCAGAGCCCTGCAACTATAGTTTAACACCTTTAGGAAATCGATTCCCCAATAATTCTCTCACCCAAAGAATTTCTCATGGGCTTGGAAACCTTCCTCTTCAATATCCCACAGGCCTGAAAACCCACTTCTTTAGTCCATCTCCCAATCTAACTAGGTACACCAACACAAAATGGCTATGGATATTGGTTCAGGTACAGTGAAATAAATATATGAAGGATAACTAATTGTGTGAGTGAAATATGGTCAACGAATCATGGTTAGATGATGGATTCCATTATGGAAAAGTTGATTGGAAATGAACTAAGTCCCAAAAATATGTATGCATGTCCCCAAATTGACACTTGTCATGTTGGGATCTACTTTAGCCCACTTGTCCCCAACTTTAGAACTTACGATAAAATAATTATCCATACTTTATATTTAAGAAATATTAATATAATATTCCTTTTTGGCTTAATCTCCCTAGCTTAGCCCCTTTCCTTAACTTAGCCCCTCCCTTTCCCTAACCAATGGAGTTTATTCCTTCGTCTCTTTTATTGTGGTCGGTCTGCGCACAACAATGTATTTTTTATTAATTATGAGACATGTACAAAAATAGGCGCATTGGCCTTTAACATCTAGGCTCTTCGGCCTTATCAAAACATAAGCATCCTAGCTTATAATAACTGGCTCACCAGCCTATAAAACATATCATATACAAAAAGGATTGTTGGCCTCACAATCGTGTGCACTGAAGTTGCTGCGCAGAGTATCCAGGAATGTGCACACTTCTTCCTTTTACTGCGCAGTACATGTGCGCACTATGCCATGAAATGTACATATAAAATGATGTCATATAGGTCACTAGATTAAGTACATTTTCATTTACATTTACAATTGGGTTCGTCCTTAGGGATATTATAATACCCTCCCCTTATTTATGCACTATCCTTAGTGCATCATGTACCCATGTACAAAACAATTTCAAAAATCTTCAAAAAGATGTGGGTATTCTGCCTGGATTGCATCCTCATGCTCTCGAGTAGCATCCTCAAGACTGTACCAGGTCCATTGGACCTTTACAAGCCCTATGGCTCAGTTCTGGAGCTATTTGATTTTCCGGTCCAGAATGTGTACTGGATGCACTTGAAAAGTGCCTTCTTGCTCCACCTGAATCACATTCCAATCAATAACATGATTAGCATCAGGTATATATTTCTTTAGCAATGATACATGGAATACATTATGAACAGACATAGATGAAGGCAATGCAATCATTTAAGCAACTAGACCAATCCTCTCTAGGATTTCGAACAACCCACAATAGCGAGCTGCCAACTTTGAGCAATTTCCCAACTTCAGGGAACTTCTATTGGCCTTCACTTTCAAGAATACATGGTCTCCCACATTATATTCCTTGTGGGTTCTACCCTTATCAACATAGCTTTTCTACCTGTCTTGGGAAGCCTTTAAACTTTTCTTTATTTTTATCATTTTCTCCTCCATTTCCCTGAGAAAATCTGGTCCAACCACTACTCTGTCTGCTGGGTTATCCCATCTTACTAGTGTTTTGCACCTTCTTCCATAAAGTGCTTCAAATGGGCTCATATTTAGAGATGCTTAGTACCCATTTTTATAAGCAAACTCTACCAAGTGTAGGTAGTCTTCCCATTTTCATGGTTTATCCATCACATACGTTCTTTACATGTCTTGAATCACTTTATTCACCCTCTCTATTTGTCCATCCGATTTTGGATGATAAGTTGTACTAAAATTCAAATTTGTTCCAAATCCATTAAATAATCATTTCCAAAATTTTGAGGTAAATTTTGGATCTCTGTCAGACACAATTGTCTTGGGTATGCCATGTAATCTACCAATTTCCCTCATATAAACATCAACAATGTTTGTTTCCTTGTGAGTGATCTTAACTGGAATAAAATGGGCATCTTTAGTAAGCTTATCCACCACCGCCATGATAGAATCATGTTGCTTGTTTGTTCTGGGCATTTTAGTGATGAAATCAATTGTTACAACTTTCCATTTCCACTCAGGAATGGGTAATGGTTGTAGCAAACTAGTTGGGTGTCTATGCTCAATGTTTACCTTTTGACATTCCATACATCTGGCAATAAAATCAACAACCTTTTTCTTCATGCCTGGCCAATAATATTGGCTCTTGATAGCTGCAAAAGTTTTCTGATATCTTGGGTGCCCAGCATAAGGCACATTATAATTTTTCTTAATATCAGATTTTTCAAGTCATTATAATTTGGTACATAAACTCTACCCCTGTACATGAGAATTTCATCATTATTTAGTTTGTATTCCTCAATTTTCTGCTGCAAAATACCTTGTTGTAATTTTTCCACTAAATCCTTGTAATGCAAATCTAATTTGGTAGCGTCTATAATTTTTTCTTTCAAATATGATTGGTACATGCTAATGGTTGTAGCATTCATTTCATGCACTCTTCTGCTGAGTGCATATCCACTTTGTTCTCTTTCCCCTTTATATGCTTTATATCAAAGTCATATTCACTAAGAAATTCTAGCCATCTGCTTTGCCTAACATTTAGAGTTGGCTGATCAAATAAATATTTCAGAACATTATGGTCTGTTCTTAGCTCAAACCTTTTTCCCATGAGGTAGTGTCTCCATTTACTCAAGGCATGCACTATGGATACCAAATGCAAATCATGAGTGTCATAGTGTCTTTCATGCTCCTTCAACTTCCTTGATTCATAACATATAACAAACCCATTTTGAGTGAGGACTCCACCAAGTCCCTCTTCACAATCCAATGTCCACTGGAACTTCACACTCTTTCTTTGCAAGGAAGTGATTGGGTGTGCAATCTTTGAGATTCATTCAATAAATCTCCTGTAGTAGCCTGCAAGGCCCATGAAGAATCTGACCTCTATCAAATTCTTTGGCGTTGACCACTCTCTAATGGATTCTACCTTCTCAGGATCGACTGATATCCCATCCTTTGAAATGATATGTCCCAAGTAATGAATTTTCTTTTGATAAAATGAGCACTTGCTCAATTTTTCATACAACTGATGCTTCCTTAATACTTTCAAAACCATCCTCAAATGATTTTCATTCTCTTCCTCTAACTTAGAATATATAAGAATGTCATCCAAAATGACAATGACAAACTTGTCTAAATATTCTCGAAAAACACCATTCATTAGGCACATGAAAACAACTGGTGCATTTGACAACCCAAATGGCACCACTGTGAACTAATAATCGCCATACCTTGTTCTGAAGGCGGTCTTGCTGATATCTTCCTCCTTAATCCTTACCTGATGGTATCTTGACCTGAGATCTATATTTGAAAATATATTTGCATCCTTCAATTGATCAAAAATATCATCAATCCTTGGCAGATGATACTTGTTCTTAACAATCACTTTATTCAACTGTTTTAAATCAATGCACAATCTTAATGTTCCATATTTCTTCTTCACAAGAAATACTAGGGCACCCCAAGGTGACACACTTAGGCATATATACCCCTTCTTCATAGGATTTTCAAGTTGGATTTGAAACTCCTTCAGCTCTGGTGTACTCATTCTGTAAGGATTCTTTGACACTAGAGCTACTCCAGGAATTCAATTTATAGATAAATCAATATCTCTCTTTGGGGGTAGTCCTGGTACCTCCTTGAACACATCTTCAAATTCTTCCAAGACTGCATGATCTTCCAAAGTTGGCACCTTACTTTTAGGTGTCTCATATGCGCTACAAATATTTGACACCCCTTTCTATAACATTTCTCCAACTGCAATGCTGAAATTTCTCTGATGGTTACTTCCCTGAGAATTCCCTGCACTCTCCTTAGTTTCCCTTCCTCATTCAAGCAAGTAAATTCTTTTTATGACAGTCTAGGAGAGCATGATGTTGGTCCAACCAATCCATCCCAATTAGACAGTCATAGGAACCTAAAGGAAAGATGTTAAAATCTACCCTGGTGTTCAGCCCATTCATGTCCATAGGACATGACTTAACCATCTCATTAACCGTTATTTTGGCTCCTGTAGCCATCTTCAACAACCAATATTTCCCATTCTTTCTTCTTGGAAAATGCAAACTTTCCACCATCTTAGGATCTATATAACTATGAATAGCTCCTGAATCAATTAAAATAGAAATGGTTTGGTTGTTGATCATACCTTCCACCTCAATCATGTGTGACTGATACTCTGCTTGCTTGTTATCCAGGGATGTATATATCTTTGGAACATTTCTACCCATGTCCTCCACTGTTTCATCTTGTTTTACATTGTGAACAGTCCTTCCAATTTCACCTCTGTGAGGACAATCTCTGAACATGTGATCTCCTTTACAACCCCAACATTGAATAGGTGGATGCATTGGCCTTTGACCCCCTGTTTCAATTGTTTTGGGCTCTCTAGGAGTTTCCTGTCCTTGTGGATTATTTCTGAAGAATGGTGGCTTAGATCTCTTCTTCCTATGATCCATATTGAATTTCTTTTTGTCTTCCCAATATTTTTGGAAAGTTGGCCTTGATTTCTGCTGATCATATAGGCATTCAACTCACCTTATGGTCTCTTCCAATGTCTTGGGATCATCATACTATATTTTTTCACTGATGAATGATGGAAATCCACTCAAATACCTTTGAATCTTAACTGTCTCATCGTTGATGAAAGAGACATACTTCAGAAGTTCTAGAAACCTTCTCTCATATTCATCAATGGTCATACTCCCCTTCTTGAGTTCGAAGAACTCTTTCATTTTCTTGTCATAGTATCTTTTAGTCAAGTATTTCTTCTCAAAATACTTCTTGAATTGACTCCAAGTGACACTTTTCTCTTTAATGTGTTGCATCTGCACAAGCTGATACCACCACATGGATGCCTTTCCCTTGAGTTGATAGATGGAAATTCTACCTTCTACATGAGAAGAATAATTTTGCAATTGAAAATACTTTCTCATGCCCAACATCCATGTTTCTGCATCTTCATCCTTTTTGTGCTCACCATCAAATGTAGGAGGTTTGATTTTGTTCATTTCTCCTTGCAGTTCATCCACCCCAGACCTCTCATGCTTTCTGACAGGGGATGGACTTGAGATGCTGTGTGATCTCTTATTGGAATTCCTCGGGGAGTGGTGGTGATGCCTGCTAACACTTCTTTCTTTTCTTTTCTCATCATGAGACCTGTGATTTCCTGACTTGATCGAGTCACTCTCCTTATCCAATTTATTTTCTATTTTGTTCAAGCTCTCCGATAACTTCATGTTGAATTCGTCCTACTAATCCTTGGCTTTCATAAGCCTCTCATTATCAACTTTATGGCTTTGGACATCCTTTTGCAAATTTTTAATCGTCTCTTCCATATTCATGTTTTCATCTCTTTCTTCTCCATGTTCATTGGAGTTTGTTCCTTCAATGCGCAAATGGACATCCATCCCTTTGCTCTCATATTGTCGACTGTAAGTCCCCTCTGACTCTTCCATTCCTATGGAATCTAATTTGATATTGACATGATCTATTTTTTTTTAACTCTGGAAAATGTGCAACCAACAAAACTTTGTCAGGATAACTGTTTCAACAATTTCTTGAAAATATGAACCATTTTGGTTCAATAATATATCAGAATCATTTCTTCTGATTTCATGAAAAATTGAATGCCCAAATCAGTTTTATGGGTGGATATTTAAATTTAATTTTTCAATACCTTTCCAATGCTTTCTCACATGCTCAATTCCGAGTCTGGAGTAGAGAATTATGGTCATTTGAAATTTCCCCAATAATTTTTCTGTTCGTTTTTCAACTTAGCACAACTCTGCGTTGTAAATATGCAATTTTGCACCTACTCCATTGAAATTTTCGTATGATCTCAATTGGGTTTCTACATAAACATATTATGGACATTATATCCAAGTTTCACCTTATTTTGAGTTTTGGGCTGCTAGTTACAACCTGCTGAAGTTCTAGGCCAATTTGTGTTTTTGGTCTGGAATGTTACAAGCACCTAATTTTCCATATTAAACATCTTTAACATGCCTAGAAATTTAATTCATCTATGGGATTGTCTTCTATGGTTAAATATTTTTCCATTGACTAATCTTGCACCTCAATCCAATTCCGAAGCAGAAAGTTATGGCCCTTTGAAGTTAGTTGGGTCATAAAATTTACCCTCCATTATTTGTGTTGTAACTTTCTAAAAAAAACTTTGTTTGACGAACAATTTACACCATTAGAAAGATCTATCTGAGCTCTTTTATTTGAGATGCAGAGATAGAGTGTACCTGTGGTACACCTCTGTCTCATTGTTTTTGAGTTGTTAAAAACACTCTTAAGGCCCTCAAAAACGCGTTGCAAAACGATGGCATTCAAATGATATAAAACATCGTAGAAAATCACTAGTTTTCTGCTATTATTCATCCTCCAAAAAACTACCCGTGCACAAATTTAAACCTGTGCACCCATATTTTCTGTGTACAACAACACCAAAAGATAAATCATGCTCCGCGCACCTATAAACATTGTGTACCACTTGTTTGTCGCACCAATAACTCCCGCACCTATATGCACAACGCACAGTTTTTGTACTGCGCGCTGATATCCAACACACAGTTTTTGTACCATGAGATGATATTTTGTGTTCATTTCACTCGATGTGCTGCACCATGCCATAGTTTAGTACATCTCCACTGCGCACTAAAACTCTGTGAGCACCACTAACTAAGTTGTCGCGCGACAACATATACCCAGATTGCACGCGCAACTACCAAACTCCACTGCATTGTGCCAATACTGTGCACAACACGTGTGCCATTATTATGAATGCGCACACTGTGCAAAGATGAATTTAGTGCATGTACCTGCACACCAACATTTTTCCACGTGGCGCCAAAATTTAGTGTGCACACCGCACACAAAGTTTTCCATAGGACACTGAAATTTAGCGTGCACACATGCACACTAACATTTTTTTGTGTGGCACTGAAATTTAGCGCATACACCTAACATTTTTCTGCGCAACATCGAAATTTAGCGTGCACACCAGTACACCAATATCTTGTCGCGTGGTGCTGAATTTTACCTATCACAAGCTTTTCATTGCGCATCATGCATTTTTAGTGCATCCACCTATGCACATTCATTTTTATGCACATCAATTCCTTGTGAATTCCGCTGCAAAAATTGGGGATTTTGCTTAACTTTTTCCCCAATTTACCATAGACATTCTGCAACTATGAAATTTATTCAATTTCACCCCGATAAAACCCATTCAACTTATGCAACAACAAATCGCTGCGGGTTGACATTTCTAGAATGAATTTACCCAAAAATTAGTCATGAATTGAGAATTTTATTTATTAATCTCGCTCCATCTCTCATGGCTACACTGTAACTTCAAATTCGACCAATTCCAGGCATGAATTTGTTAAAACAGATATTAAATCAGTAATATCTCATCGTATGGCCTAATTTCTCCATTTTCTCACGAATTTAACAACAAGAATTGGGGATTTTCCCAATTCCACGTCGTTGCTTCCAAAATTTACCATGGACGCTCTGCAACTCAAAATTTGACCCGTTCAAAATAAATCTTTTGTGAATATTCCCTTCAAATGAACATGCTTAGCCCATCCAGTCTCAGTGTTGAAAATTGAATCTCTGATGCCAATTTGTAACGTCCTTAGCCATCCATGTCGAGCCATGCTATGCCAGAGAACTCTCTTATTCTCTCTATGGAACATATTGTAACACACCCAACAACCAACTAAACTATGCCACATAATTTTTTCTAACTGCATACAATTAAAACATATGCACACAGAACACTTGCAGAAGATTTGCATGTAAAACATAAACAGACAAATACATTTCTTAAATGCATGGATTCACACTGAAATAACAGTGACATAGACATGCAAAATATACATGAAATACCCATAAACACACAAACAATTATAATCACACATAAGATAAACCCATAAAATTAAACATGTAAATAACAATGCAACATGTAAATTTATCACACAATTGAGACTTATCTTTGTGAGAATATCACCAATTGCATGAATACCTTCTATGAACCTCCCAGCCTTAGACCACATTGTTCATCACTCTCAATAGTGAGTCACCCCCAAGCTGGGACTAAACTCCACCAGGGTAAAGGGATTCCTAACCAGGATAAAGGCTCATGGACAACAGGAAAGACTTTGTCATAGGTGCTCACTCAACTAACAACCTATAGTCCCTCATTCCCCACATGCTTTTCCCACTTTAGGAAGTGTTCCCCTTCTCTTTTCAACAACCCCTTGGCTACCCCACTTCCATTCTAGGGCTTCAGCATAAGGCCAAACAGGAGGTCTCAGAGCCCTGCAAATGTAGTTTAACACCTTTAGGAAATCAATTCCCCAACAATTCTCTCACCTAGAAAATTTCTCATGAGCCTGACAACCCACCTCTTCAATATCCCACAGGCCTGACAACCCACTTCTTTAGTCCAATTCCCAAGCTAACTAGGTGCACCAACACAAAATGACTATGGATACTGGTTCAGGTATAGTGAAATGAATGTATGAAGGATAAGTGACTGCGTGAGTAAAAAATGGTCATCGAATCATGGCTGGATGATGGATGCCATTATGGAAAAGATTATTGGAAATGAACTAAGTCCCAACAATATGTATTCATGTCCCCAACTTGACACTTGTCATGTTGGGAGCTACTTTGGCCCACTTGTCCCCAACTTTAGAACTTTGGATAAAATAATTATCCATACTTTATATTTAAGAAATATTAATATAATATTCATTTTGGCTTAAGCTCCCTATCTTATCCCCTTTCATGAACTTATCCCCTCCCTTTCCCTAACCAGTGGAGTTTAGTCCCCCATATCTTTTATCGTGGTCGGTCTGCATGCAACGATGTATTTTATATTAATTATGAGACATGTAAAAAAATAGGCACATTGGCCTTTAACATCTAGGATTTTTGACCTAATCAAAACATAAGCATCCTAGATTATAATAACTGACTCACTAGCCTATAAAAAAAAGCATATACAAAAAGTATTGTTGGCCTCACAATCACGCACACTTCCTCCTTTTACTGTGCAGTACATGCACACACTATACCATGAAATGTGCATATAAAATGATGTCATACAACTCACCAGATTAAGTACATTTTCATTTACATTTAGAATTGGGTTCAGCGTTAGGGATATTATAGGGCACATTCTTTCCTAACTCCGTAGAGTTCATATGTCCACTCCTTGCACCGGCTTCAAAAAGACTTCCAATGTTCTGTTGTGCATTCTTTGCACAACCTAAAGAACCCAGAACGATACTTCAAAATCAAAAAAAGATAAATAAATTTATCTTCCTACTGCAGATGAAACATATCATACACCTACAACATATATTCATGGAACACATAAAAGCATGAATAACCATATGTAGGAAAAGCTACTTTTCTGTTATCTCTGTGTGTCTATACAAATGTTTTACAAAAAATGGATTGCGACAAAATCCCAGTTCTCTCAAGCTCTCCTAATCCAACTCCATCCAGAGTTCTTCTTCTGAGACCTCTATTCCTTCTTACCAATATCTCTCCCTCCTCTCATTTACAAAAGAGGGATCTATGATATTATCCTCTCCACCTAACCTCATCTATTACATTGAAGTTTCATAAATGACCATCTAGTTTGAATTGAATGTAGAGCCATCAACCTATCAGTCATTAAAGGAGACCTTAGCTTATGCATGTACAAAGACATGGATTGGTCTTCACTCGACCTTACAACATGAATCCATATAGGATTATATTTCAAATTTAAAAATGGGAGGGTCGGTGCCTCTTCCTCTCTGAAATGCGCACTGATGTGCTGGAATGTTGGTGCATTATTGAGGTGGAGCGATGCTCCTGCATCAAAAATCATGGACCTAGTAAATGTCCAATGTACCTGGTATAATCCAAAGAATGCAACTTGGGAGCATGTGGATGTTATGCGAGTAGATTATCCTCATCTGTTTGAAAAGTTTTAAAATTTTGTATGAACATGTGTATATGATGCACTGAGGACAATGCATAAATAAGGGGAAGTGGAATGAAATGTACTTGATCCATAACTTTTGCAATTGTACATATAGGTTGGTGAGCCATGGTATCAATTGTTAATGTAATGAATATATAGGTTGGTGACTCGTTGACACCTAGTTTTGGGGTTTCCTTGCACCTAGGTAAGTGCGTGAAGAGTTATTATCAAGATAGGGGCCACACATGTCATAGTGTTTCAGACACCTGGGTAAGTGTGCACATTACACCATGTTGTGTGCACTTGGGTAAGTGTGCAGTAATTACCTAGATGTGTGAAGAGTTGAGATATGTGTGTGTGTGTGTGTGTGTGTGTGTGCATATATATATGGTTGTATATGTTTTGTGGTTAGAGAGCCTGTGTGATTATGAGGTTGGTGAGTGATAAAGGAACATCACCATCAATGTTCAATGAGGCAAGTGGAGTATATCTCAACATCAAGTGCTTGTTCAAAATATTTTGAAATCCAAGGAGAGCGCATCATTTTAATAATTTGAAAAGATTGCGATTAAAAGATATTTTGATATTTTGAGGCTTGAGCCATTACATGAGTCCATCGAAGATTGTAATTATGTTAATTAGTTGTAGTATTCTAGATATATTGATAAATTACTCGTATCTAGGTTGTAAATTCCATTTATTACAATAAGGCTTAGTGGTATAATGATTTAATGGTGATATGATAGCACTAAAGTAGTGGGAAGGAAGGCTCAAGAAGCCCCTCAAGATGCTGAAGTTTAATGTAAATTTTTCTTTGAGGAGAAGTTGAGAGATGAAAGAGAACCTATGTAATTATTTGATGAATGAATATAAAAAAAGGAGAATTGCTTCTAGATCTTTGTACATGTTTTCCTTTGAGTAATTGGGTAATTCCATTCTATTTTCTTTTCTGTGTTTATATGCCTATGTGTGCATTTTATGGTTAATTGAGTGAACCTGTAGTGTTCTATAAGTTTCAATTGTTTCTATTCTAAAATACTAGTGTAAGGAGTTCACAGTAGCCATGCAAGGAGTGTGAAGGTAGAGTCGTTTTCAAACTCAATATCTCAGGAGAGATAACATTGATTGTGCATAGTGAGTGCAAGGAGTGCACATATATTTTTCTGAATATAAAATATCAAAGAAGACCCTTGCAGGGTGTGCACAGGTCCAACACTTAGTGAAGTGTTGAAACATTCTCGAAGGTAGACGAGCATAAGGAGTGCGTGGGGAGATTTATTAAAATATTCAAGTGTTAATTTTCTGGAGAAGTGCAAGGTGTGCGTAGAATCCCAAGTCACTTTGAGTGTTAAAGGTCAGAATAAATAGTGACCATAAATCCTTTGATGAAAGGATCCCCTTTTCATTTTAGAAGTCGGGTGGATGAAAATCCGCTCGAGGAGGAGTTGAATCTTTTTGTTGTGGGGTTTTTCTACCCTACGGACTAACAAGATAGGGATTTAAACTTGTACGCAGATCATGACCCTTCAGAAATAACTTTTAACCTTCTACCCCAATCTAAAACCCCTTTTCTCATGCAAACATGGGAAGAATCAACTAACCTTTTTATCGACGGTTGAAGTAGATCCTCCGTTGAGATTTTATCCCCTTGTTGCTGTTGCTCCTTCCAAAAAGATTTCCTGCAATCAAGACAAAACTATGCATGCATACTACTGATCTACTAGAGGGTTAGAGATTAAACACAAATCAAATAACGTAGATAAGACTCATGTATTTGGGACAGGAAAAGTATCTTTTTCATTAATCTCAATATGAATCAACTTACAATGATTTTAGAGACCGGCCATCGTTTCTCGATCCTGATCCTAGGCTCCTCCTCTTCTTTTGTCCTCCAATTGCTTTGCTTGAATTCTCCTAAAGCTTGAGGAAAGGATAAAGGGTTGGGACAAAACGGAATTGGCAATTTGGCAGAGTTTCTTTGCTATGATTTTTTCCTCCTTGAATAGTACCCCTACCCCTCCTTTTATAGGCTAGAAGGAGCTAGGGTTTTTGGCGAACTCTCGGCCATGCATGGCTGGGAGTTCCAGTTAACTGACAAAAATCTCTTCGTCCCGGCGGAAACTTTCCTGATTTTTTGCTTTGTTAGGTAAACACGGGTTGTAGTGGGCCAGCCAATGTTCGCACGTGTCCTGCAGAAGGCTTGCCAGCATTCCAACATTCCCAGTGATAGGTTAGGGCGCAGGATACTTAATTTAGGAGGTTTCTGAAGAGTCTGTTCAACATGGCTTTGGCAATGAAGGGAAATGAATTGGCCTGATGCCAGGTAAGCATGGACAGTGAAATTTAGGGTTATAATAGATGCCCCCTAATGTGTGAGGTCATAAGAGCATCTGATGGCTGACATACATTACCAATTCTTTACCAATCTGTACTGATATGCTGAATGAGTGAGCCCAGGAATCAGGAATCGGGAAGTGCCGTCTACAAAAAATATCAAATGTCTCACCGAGGCGGGAATACCCATGCTCGGGATAAATCAGAACCATGGCTACCAATCAAATACGTTGTAGATCCATGTCGAATAACTATAAAGAGTATCCACGAACAATACACAGCGGAGCTACATCTCGAAATCAGAAAGATATACATAGAAAGTATCCATCTCTCAGAAGCTGATTCGGCATGATGGCTGTACTTCAGAGCTCGAGCAACAACTTCAAAGTCTTCTAAAACTCGGGTAGGAGTGTAATATGAGTGTATGACTACACTACCCAGAGGTCTTCGACGGCGCGTCGGTGACGGACTTGATAATCTTGATGATCGGACTGAAGGCTTCAGTGATTTCGAACAAAGACTTGATTGGACGTTCAAGATGGTCGAGTATGCGGACAAGAGACATATTGCAGAGTGGCCGACGCAGGTTAAGTAATAAACTTCCCTTGGACAATAGCATGACAAATGATAAGACTCAGGCAGCATATCTGTTAATCATAAGTCTACGAAGCAGGAGGCAACGCAAACTCTTCATATGTTTGGAAGAGTAACCAAACGGTGGAGGACACAACTCAATATAGTGAGCAAGGCTACCTAAGGTCGTACTAAATCCCAAAGTATGATGAATCAAACAGATAGATGTGCTTTATCCAAGGGCGACTCATAATGCTGCCAATAAAGAAAATGCTTTTCCCATCCTCTTTTTGGGGTATATTTGATTTTTTTATTCTTTTTGTTGATTTGGAAAATAATAAAAGAATATTACATTACAGTGGAGGAACGAGCATAGAAAACATACAAGTTCAAGGAACAAGGACAAGATTGATGTTCTAGGAAATGATACTTCAGGAAAAAATCCTCTAGTGGCCAAAGGTGTTAAGACGCAAAAGAAAACTGTTACTAGGATGATGGGTAAAGGATGCAAATGCGGTTGATAGAACACACAATGGTAACGTCCTTCGATGTAAGTTTAACGATCCCAGAGAAGGGAAGATCGGTGATTTTTCATGTTTAGAGAGTCTGAAAAAACATAAAAGGAAACTCCATTGGGGTACCTTTTTCATCAATAGTCTAGTCAGTTCGAAAAAGGGGTAAACTAGTACCGACTAGACATCAATTCAAAGTCATTTTAACGAGTGTGACAAGGACAGGATCACTCGGCATTTTTTTCAATTTTAAGGAGTCTGAAAAAAGCTTAACTATGGACTCCATCAGGAATATCCTTCTGGACCATTTTAACGAGTGTGAAAGAATAAGGTCACTCAAAAATCTTTTCAATTTTAGGGAGTCTGAAAAGAGCTTAACTATGGACTCCGGGGGGGTTTCTTTTTCGTAAATTTAGTCCCTCGGGCTTGAAAAAGGAATAAAATTATACCTAAGGATACTCTTCTAAAGAATCATAATTCGATAGAGTATTCCTTTGTTCATACAGTTGACCATCTGGACTGAAAAAGGGGTAAACTACCGCCGGACAGACGTGACTTCAGATTTCAGTTTAACGAGCGTGAAGGGTCACAAGATCGCTCGACAATCTTTTCATGTTTAAAGGGTCTGAAAAGGGCTTAAAAGGAGACCCGTTATGTTTTGGGAGTCCAGAGGGTAAGACAAAGAGTGAAAAAGACCCATGCAAATGAGGCTCAAAAACTCATATTCAGGAAAGACTATACGGACTCCCGAGCCTACTATGTTGTCAGAAACGGCATGAACACCATAATGCAACCAAGAACTACCTAGGGAATCCATGTTTTGGTAAGTGCTACCACCCAGTTGCGACACTTCTAGAGAAGATATGATGGTTCCGTGGCACAACCGGGTGGGATTGATCCTATATTGTAAAAACAAAAGGCAACGAGATGCAACAGTGGGACCGACATCCTACCCTATATGCTCAGGTTGATTTTTGAATTTTTTTTTATGGACCATCCTTATGTATATTTTTTTTATTTTTCTGAAACTCAATGAAAAGTTTCCCAATACCTGATCAAATCCCTTCCATATCACTCCGGAACCACCCAAAATGGTTTTTGGTATAAAGAAACTGATAAAAGGGGCCAAAAGGGTGACAAAAAGAGGCCAAAAAGTCTATAAATAGAAGCTGGCAACTCATTATCACCATTGCTAATTTGGAAATTGACTCTGGAGCCAAAAGACCCACTTTGCCAGACATCGCGATTCCAGGAGCTACAGTTGACCAAACGAACTTCTTCTCAGACCAAGTAAGTACAAACTCCCCCATCTTGCATTTCAATACTTCCTTTAGCGTTTTTGGGTTGCTTTTGGGGGTGGCCGTCGACCTTTTTGAGGCCGGCCCTAGACAAACGCGGGCTGTCCAGGGACAGCCCGCGAGTACCTGCGTGCAGGGCTTAAGCTGCACGCGGGTAACCGCGACTGTCGCCTCGACAGCCCGCGGGCTACTCCCGCGCGATTGAAAAATTTGATGTGGCAAGATCTAACTCCCCCTTTTTGACTCGTGATTTTTGTAGGATGTATGTTCATTGGAGAGAGAGGGAGCATGAGGCTTCCAATGAGGCAGCGGCCGCAGATCCGAACGTGATGGTCGTGCTGACGCAGTGTGGCCTGGTGAAATTCTTTCTATGTCCATTTATGTGTTCCCAACCATGGCTGCTGAATGCCCTGGTTGATTATTGGCATCTTGACGTATAGGCCTTCATGATAGAGGGGAAATCCTTGGTGCCCACCACTAAGGATATCTACTTTTTGATGGGCCTCTCAAGGAGAGGGGAACCCGTCAACTTCCATACCTTTCCTTCGGGGCCGAGCAAAGTCTCGGAATTGATAGCAGAGTATTGTGTGGCTGGGACCAACTAGGCGACCTCTTCGGTACCGGTTGGCAGTATCACCAGCCTTACCCTACAGACGATCTTATCGCTCATTGGGAGAATTACCTGCTCTGCTGTTGTACATCAGACGTCACGCGCACAGATGAACTGTGCAGTTCAGTGCATGAATTCACATATATATGATTGGAGTACCACACTTTTAGAGATCATGAAAGCTCAACTGACAGCTTGTCGACAGCGGACACACAGGAACTTCGGGTATGGGACTATCCTGTGTTCATTTTTCTTTGAGAGAGTTCCATGCTTCAGTCCTCGGATGACAGTACAAGGACATCTAGCGACGTTCCCTGCGGTATGTAGATGGGAAGCATTACTGCCGCGATAGGGTGGTGGAAGTACTGTAGATGCCTTCAACGATGACTTCTTTACCTGGCTGTCACGGTAGATCCCCGCCATCGAGGACTACCCATACGCGGGGATCAACTTTTCTAGAGATCCAACCATACCAGTGCCACCTGGCGAGGAGCGAGGGGAGATGGGTAAGTCTCCACCTGTACAGTGTTTTTGTTTGCATATGTAATTCTTATGTCTTTTTGATATATATCATGTTTTTGGATAACAGAGCTTCTGATAGGTGAACTTTGTGTTGCTTGCAGATGTGGGACCTGTGCAGCCTGCCGATTTTGGACGGAACCGGCGTCGTCCATGGCCAGAGGCTGTAGCTACTGCCGCTAGGGTAGTAGCAGTAGTAGGGCACCTCCCAGTAGGAGAGGCTGAGAGGGCTCTGGGGCGGATTGAGCGAAACTTCACCAAGCTCACCCGCACAGTTCCCATGATCGAGATAGAGGACTTGCCACCCTCCATGCAGACTCATATGGTGGGGTTACCTCAGACTTGGGTCCGACTATTTAGGCGTTTGGGTCGGGCTATGTATGACTATAACAGGGCCCACAGGCCCTGAGCCGACTTGTACACTTTTTATGTGCCTCGAGCACTTATATGTATATATTTCTTGAGGGCTTAAGCCCTAGTGACTCGATATGGCTCCCACTTTTTGAGGCTCTTGCGCCCATCTATGTACTCTGAGGATTTTATGATTTATATATATGGTTTTTATTTCTTTTCTATGTCTTTATGAATTATGTGTACAACAATGTATTTACATGTGTTTGATCATGATCTTCTTTATGTGTGAGCAAGATGCCAATCTAAAATTTGATTAGCTAGAGTATCTGTGATTTGATTTAGACTCCTAGGAACATGAAAATATGTGATATAATCAAAGTTGCGTTCCAAGAGACGTACCCTAAGGAATCGTCGGTGTAAAGTAGGATCATGCACATGGTATATTCTGTTTAGTTGTGACACAACCAGTTGAGCATCTAGATAGACCCGAAGATGAGAGATACCCCATGACAAAGCGTCGCGAAGAAACTCGATAACTACGCTATACTCAACAACATTGTTTGTGGTGTCACCTAAGCATATTCCCCTGGAAGATAACAACTGACCATGTGGTGTAAAGATTACCCAAGCTGCGGAGGCAAGCCTCTGCGTGTGTCGACTAGCACTGTCCGCATACCCAATGAACACCTCGGACTCACTTGACATCTTCTATAGTGACGAAAGACAACATTAATGACATGTCCATGACACATTTTTCAAAAGAAACTAAAGAAAGTAATAGCACAAAGACTATACATATGTTACAAAAAGCTACCCACAGTGACGAGGCTATGAGTAATACTTCTTGAGGTAGAGCCCATTTCTAGGCTCCGCCAAAGCATTCCCTTCAAAATCGACCAGACGATAAGTGCCCTTCTTTAACACCTCTTTAACAATGAAGGGTCCGAACCACATGGGTTTAAACTTTCCTGCCCCCAGGGGGTCCTTATCTTGGTCGTAAACTAGGACAAGGTCGCCCTCAGAGAAAACCCGAGGATGAACGGACCTATCATATTGACACTTAACCCTATTCTTATGAGCCTCGTTGGCCAGGGCCACATCGTGATGCTGTTCATCCAGCTACTCAAGGTGTACTAACTGTTCTTCAAGCGGAGAAGTGTCTGGCAATAACTGTACTGCCAATATCAGAGATGGAATTTGACATTCGATGGGCAAGACTGCCTCCAGCCTGTAAACGAGTTGGAAAGGTGAGAAACCAGTTGCAGTCTTAACTAACATTCGATAAGCCCATAATGCCGAGTATAACATCAAATGCCAGTTGGATTTTGCTGAGTTGATGGTTCGCTGTAGCATTGTCTTAAGAGTTTTATTAACAACTTCCACCTACCCATTGGCTTGGGGATAGTAATGTGAGGAATGTTCTTTCCGTAACCCAAGCTTTGATATTAACTCAGACATCATTTGGTTCTGAAAGTGACTGCCATGGTCAGTGACAATCTCTCTCGGGACTCCGAACCGTGCTATGATCTGGTTAAATAAGAAGAGAGCTGCAGTCTCTCCATCATCTTTGAACGTCGGCATAGCTTCGACCCACTTAGTAAAGTAGTCGATCTCTACAATTATATAGCGATGACCCCTTGCTGATGGGGGGTTTCAAGTAGTGTAATCAATCCCCAACTTGGTGAAGGGACCGACGGTGATAACAGGAAACATAGGAGCTGGATGTGCCCTCATCTTCTGTGAGAAGATTTGGCACAGATGGCACTTCTTGACTGACTCGATACAATCTTTTATAAGTGTGGGCCAAAAGTAACCTGCTCATAAAATCTTTTTGTCTGTTGCCAACCCGGACAAGTGACCGCCACAAGCTCCTGTATGACAATCGTTGAGCACTATGATGACCTCCTCATGAGTGAGACATCGACGCAAGATACAATCTACACCTCTCCGATACAAAGTATCATTGAGTATAAGATAGTTCTTGGCCTGATGGCGTGTCTGCCGACGCTCATCATGAGAAGCAGAGGTAGGACACTTCAAAGTCTGGAGATAGATCAGTATATATCCGTACTAGGGATTAGACGATTCAATCAAAAACATATCACCCCGGATAGGCGATTCCTCAGGCACAACGTCACCTGACTCAATCGGAAGTTCCGAAATAAGTTCTGCGAAGACCAACAACTTTTTGGACTTGGCTGAAATGAAGTCTAAGTCGAATTCCTGGAGGATGACCATCCATATACTGATTTTTCCATCGATAACTCACTGTGTCAACATGTACTGAAATGGATTCACGATGGCAACGAAAGTGGTCTTATGAAACAGAACATAGTGACGGAACCGTTGAACAGCATGGACTGCTGCCAACGCAAGTTTTTCAAGATGGGTATAATTAAGTTCCGGTCCTACGAGGCCTCGGCTCAGGTAATAGATCACGTATTCAAAAAATGAATCATCTTCCTGAACTAAAACCATGCCTATGGTTGACTCTGCGGCAGCCATATATAATAGGAAATCCTTGTTATAATTCGGTGGCCATAGCAAAGGTGCAGTTGTAAGGGCGTGTTTCAATGCGTCGAAAGAGCACTGCTCTGCTTCGTCCCAGAGGAAAGGAACGTCTTTCTTCAGTAAACGCATGAAGCCCTTGGTTATTTCAGCATAGTTGGCGATGAAGCATCGTAAGAAGTTCGCCTTGCCTTGAAGACTTTGAAGTTGTAAAATTGTGCGTGGGGGGGGAAACTTAACTATTGCCTCCACCTTAAGAGGATCAACCATGATCCTCATTGTTGAAATGATGAAACCTAACAAACGTCATGACATGACGCAAAAGCTGCACTTGTTGGGATTCAAGCGAATCCAGAGGTAGCGACAGCGTTCGAAGATTAGTCGGAGGTGCGTAGGATGATCCTTTTGTTTGTGAGAGCATGATGCTAAGTCATCTAGATAAGCCTCGACTATATGTTTGAGGTCATTAAATGCAAAAGACATGGCCCACTGGAAAGTGGCTCCAGTGTTCTTGAGACCAAAAGGCATTTTTCGATAGTCGAATGTACCCCACAGACAAATGAATGTCGTTTTGTGTTGGTCCTCGGGTTTGATTTGGATTTGGTTATAGCCCAAGAAACCATCCATGAACGAAAAAGCTTCACAATTGGTGCACTCATCAATGATCTGGTCGATGAATGGGTTTGGGTAATTATCTTTTGAACATGCCTTGTTCAAATCACGAAAATTGGAACAGACACGAATCGTGCCTTGTTTTTATCGACTGGCACAGGATTTGACAACCATTGAATCAAGTGAATAGGGTATATGAACCCTTCCTTAAGCAATTTCTCAACCTCAGCCTTGATGGTTGCTGCTTTCCTAGGATTAACTGGACGAAGTTTCTGTCAAACAGGCTTAGCGTCCGGATACATAGTGATCTCATGTTCAACAATTTTCGGATCGATGCCTGGCATTTCCTCGTAAGACTAAGCAAAAACATCACAGAATTCTTTAAAAAGATCTGTGTAAATCTGAATCTCTTCAGGGGAGCAATCTGCTCTGACGAAGAAATTCTCCATGACGCCGAGGTTTCGAGAGATATTGATAGGTAACGTGGCAGTGATAGTCTCCATGTTACCCTCAACATAAATATCCTGTGTAGCCAAGAGGTTAATGGGACAAAGCTGATCTCCCGTCATGGTGATAGTGAATTCTCCTGCTTCGATTCGGTGTAACTTTGGGAGGAAGTATGATCTGTGATGAATATCTTCCCAGGGTTTGTCTGGACCAGTCATTGCTTCGATTATGGCTTCGTCCGAAGGCAAGACTAAATCTAACGAATCGGTGTTGACAAGAGAATCCTGAGCCCAAATAGGCTCAAGGAGTGGATCCAACTCTGGTGCGGGAATTGGATCAGGAGTAGCTAAAGTTTGCTGAACCAGAGAGTACGCTACTTCAACAGCCGACAAGGGAATAGACATGCCCGTATGCCCTGTTGCATCCATCGTGTTTGATGGGGAAGGAAGAGTCCACGGATCCTGAAAGTAAGTCATGCGGAACGACGAAACATGGAAAATCTTAGCCTTGTGGTGAGTCAACATAAAATTGACATCGCCTTGAGGAGGTGGGTAATCGAAGGTACCCATCAAAGATGGGCACAAACCAACTCCTACATTGATGACACTAGCTTGAGGATTATCTACCATGGGAACCGTGGATGCCCCCAAGGCTGGGTCAGGTCGAGAGAAGGACAACTGATCAATAGTCACTATCTAGCCTTCATGTGGAAACAATAAGACTCGGAAAAATGTAAAGACCATCACTTGCATTGCATAAGTCCAACTATGACCTAACAATAGATTGTAATCGATGGGGGCATCAACTACCTCTACTTTGACGCACACGGTCTTCCCCCCTAACTGCAGAGGGAAAGAAGGGATGATGCCATGCAGTCGGAAAGAACGACCATCAAACGCAGTGAGGAGAGTAGGTGACAGAGACAACTCAAGTTGACCAATATCTTTCCAGCATGCTAACGACATAACACAAGTCGAAGCGCCCTTGTCTACCACTGTGCGAAAGATATTCCGTGTAAAACTTTTCGTGGGATGAGCCACTACTATCTGAAATGAGACGTGGTAAGAAAAATGAGGTTTCAAGTTAGTTGTATCTAACATAATGGTACCCAGGTTACAGGTCTCAGTAGAGCCTAAATCAGTCAACAAGGCTTTCCTTTGAGCAGGGAAACTTTGGAAGACTTCCAAAGCAGACATAGCGCAAGGGGTTTGGGATAAATCTTCCACCACAGAGTAGTTCTGGGCGGCCCTTGCGTTTGGATTATGAGAAGCTCATTTAAAAGCACCTTTGGGGATATGTGTCATTATCTCACCCAACATCTTCTCGATCTGTAGAGGAAGAGATGGGATCTCGACTTCTTTTCCCTTCTCAGAGGTGCTTGGTTTGCTATAGTCGTGAGCTCTAGTCACAATAAAAGCGTCACTTTTCACCATATATATGTTCGCAGAAGATGGATTGTTTGGGGGAGGGAAGTTTTAGTGGCTGCCCCCTTCCGCACTTACAGAGGCTTGAGTTAAATTTTTCCCATGCTGAAAGGGATTAGTCAACACGACTTGCTGTTGCTGCATGACAAACTTCTGGGCCTCTGCAAGTCGAGGGCATAGATGGGTTGGGTGGTCTTCCGCACATAAGTTGCACAGATACCTCACCTTCTTCCTTTCTGTGGTGCCCTCGCTAGCGTTATCATTTGGTTTCTTATCCCCCTTACTCTTCTTGCGTTGTTTTTTCTTCCCTTCGGGCTGCTGGTTGGCCTTTGGGTTAGTCATCTGTACGGAGTGTACTTTCGACGTTTGAGTAGGAGGAGCAGCCAAAGCAATAGTCTGGCTGGCCGCTGAGTGCTGTATAGATAACTGCTGCAATTGTTTTGTCAATTGCTCAGCAGGCTTGGTTTGTGCAGAACCAACGATGCCATCGGCATGTGGTCCAGTTCTCTGTTTGGTTTTGTCCAGAATCGACCGTGGTGCATCTGGCAGGATGGTGTACCATAGACAAGACTGAGAATAAATAAGCTCAAACTATTGAGCCCTCATGATGGCATCTTCTTCGGAGAAAACCACTGAAGTCGTGACGTCTTTGGATAACAGCGGAACTAAAGACTTAAGGAACCACTCAAGCAGGAATGCTTGTGGGACAGGTACTTTTATAAGACTCTTTCGGTGTCGCCACTCTTGAATATGATCCGAGATATGGTCCGCTGACGTCTGCTCGAAATTAGCTAGCAACTCTGTGTCGATGTCGTATCTCACAGGTAACTGGAAATGGTTGAGGAAGGCCATCACCAATTCACCAAAAGAGGAATATCATGAACGATCAAGATCTATGTACCATTTTGCGACACTCCCAATCAGAGTGCGTTGAAACAATCACAACTGGACGGAGTCATCTTTCAGTGAGTTAGATGAACACCATAAGTGGAAAGTAGTCACGTGATCACCTGGATCTTCATTAGGCTTGGCCTCGAACTTTGGGATGTCTGAAGGAAACTTCGTCGGCATAGGAGGCCAACGTGGATCATGACAGATAGGATCATTCAACAACTGTGTTAAATATGGCAAGTGGCATGTCGCCAAGAAAGGTAGTTTAGGTTGCTACTGATAGCTAGGATAAAAGGATCCTGGAGTTGGACTGGCACCAGGTTGCCAGGAAAAGTTTGGCTGCTGGCCCGGGTTCTGGTAGAAACCGTGGCCCTGACCAGCATAAGGGTTTTTCATTTGAGGAGACATCATTTGTTGATTCCCCATGAAGGACATAGGATTCTAGGCGTTCATCGTATTTAACGGAATTTGGGAAGGATTCCCCCATGCTAGTCCTGTGGGGAGAGGCATAGAGGCCTGTCCGGTGTTCCATTGACTATGGAAAGAATTACCCCAAAACGACATTCCAGATGAAGGAACGGATCCTTGTCCTGAGTTCCAAGGTCTGGGTATATGTGCCCCCAGCGTAGGAATAGTAACCTGTGTCGGCGTAGACTGTCCAAAAATGGTTGTGCCACCTGATGGGAAAGCAGCAGATGCGAAAGTGTTATTACCAACTGTCCCATTCCAAACAAACGACGACGAACCTACTGGCAGAGTTTGCGCAGGTGTTCCTTGACTCCCGACTCCAAGTGGACTCGTGTGTGCAGGCTGCCCGACGGACTGCTGATGCAATCCACTAAGCGAAGGGGACGAAGGAGGAATATGACCCCTAGCATAAGGAAAAGCATTGAAAGGGACAAGAATGCCCCCAAGTTGACCTTGTAGAGGAGCGTTAGAGCTCCTTGCCCCCAGACCCAAAGTCTGTAAAGTGGAAGAATTGAGTGCAGGACTCGTACCTGAACTAGGCATACCATATGAAAATAGAGCGCCTGTCGCACTAGGTGTGTAAGGAGGTGTGGCCGCCACGATGGATGGCGTCGGGCGACTGTGCGACGTAGTTGTGGCCGAGACCATGGTGGCTCGGACTGCTGACAAAGGAAAGTTAGGAGAAGCTTCACCTGTGGTAGTAACAACGATAGGAATGGAAGAAATCCCAGAGGATGTGATTTTTTCCATCACTGGGTTAGGCACTGACAAGCTTTCGTAAAATTGAATTGGCACAATAATGTCCAGCCAAGTATCAGTGTTTGGGGTTTCAATCATGCCAAGTTTAGCGGTTGATTCCTCCAGGGGTTGTTCGGGCTCAAAATCCCCGGTTGCTTCGAAAGACCCTTGATGGTCTAGCTTCCGCCTCAATGGTGACGGGGGTGGCTCCAGTATAACCGACAGCAGGCCCAGAAGCCTTCGTGACCAGCGGAGCTCTGAATCCTCCACTATGTGAGAAGATTCACGACACGCTAAGGTATTCTACATGAAGAAACAATAACACACACTGAAAGAAATCCCCTAGAAGATAAATCAAGAAAGCACTAAACTAGTTGGAAGAACAGTTACAACAACCAACACTAGAGCAACTTACCGGTGTAAGTGAAACTCGAATACGGAAGCACCCTCCGGGTATACTCTGCAAAGCATTGGTCCGATGTCCATCCTAGGTACTGCGGTATACCCCCGCAGTCACCTGTGTATGTCCCTAGAAAATATTGGCAACTAGTTTTCCAGCACGTGAACAACTATCAGGCGGGTACAGTCGGCAGTCGGGTAGACCACAATGAGTAGGGTATCAAGCCCAAAACCTGTCAAGGGTATCGAGAGAAAATGGTTCGGAAGATGCCTGAGGACCTTGAACGGATTCGAGACCCACGAAGCTCCATGGCAAATGCAAACGACGAAATCCCTTAACAGATCCTCTATATGTGTTCTCCGCAACGCTCGGTCCAGCTTTGGAGGGGTTATCTCCGCTACCTTTCCTTATGCGACCTCGTGTTTAGCCCCTATGTTAGAGGGGGGTTCTGAATAACTTTCTGTAACTGGACTTCTACACTCCCTATTGACAGACTCCAATGTTTGGTTTGGGTGGCCTTGGAGAATTTACTCTCCAACCTATTCCAAGGCCCTATTCCTGAGCTAGTGTATGCACCCTAAAAACAGAAAAGTCTACTTGATTTTATTTAGCATTGCTTTTAATGGGATTTTTTAAGTCTCAAAGTGCGAAAGTGAAACTGATGGTGTGTAAAAAGACTCAAAGCAAAATGAACAAAAATGCTTGGAAACAAACTTTTACGAAAATGCAAAACCAACAACTTTTTAGTAAAAAAGACTTCTTTTCTTTTCAAAATTACTAAGATTTCATGCAGTAAATATGAAGTATTTTCACTTAGATCTGCGAGCTACTTATACTAGACATGCACTGCAAAAACTTATGCAAAAAGACTTCTTTCCTAGCTACTGATGCAACAACACAATCTTCAAATCAGGAAGAAAATGAAACAAGAATTTATTTTATTTTATTTTATTGCACAATAAGGCAACAAGGAAAAATGATGACAAGAACAAAACCAAGAGAATAAAAAATAAAACTCTGGCTTAAAGTGCAGATCGCAAACAGAATCAGGGCACAAAAATGAAACAAAGCAATCAAAACAGTATCGATTCTAACACTTTCCTAAAAACCATCAAACAAATATTTTTTCTCTTTTGTCTTTCCTATCAAAAAATCAAATAACAAACACAAGCTAAGGGTGAAATGACCTAACCTGTTGACTGTGCAGCCCCAGACTCTAGACCCCTGAGAGGAGCTCTTCTCACCACAGGAGGGGATGACTGCCCCTACCCAGGCTGGAAAGCTACCAATCAAGCCTGCGACTGTCACCAAGACAACACGCGTGCAAATGCATGCTGAGCTAATACAGCGCATGGGTACCCGTGTGCTAAACCTAAGCAGGCTGCGGGTCTGTATAAAAACTGAGATAAAATCACACACAGACAGTCTAGTCCTGAAAAAGGCTTCTGGTATTGACAACTAGAGTCTCTAAAAGGCTTAGATGCTATCACTTTATCAAAAAAGAAAGATTTGCAAAAAGAAAAACAATGTAAAGAAAAATAACACCACAAGGCAGACTGAAACACAAGACAATAAACCAATCAAGACTCAGATAGTATCCAGAAAGCCCCCTGAGAAGATAAACTTCTGACAGGGAAGAGGAGACTGCCTCTCGAGCTTCCTGAAAACTACACGCTACTGAAACTACTATAGCACGCGGGCAAACGCGTGTTGTAGAAAGTTAGGGTGCGAGCCACATGCGTGCAGGTCTTCTGCAGGTCGCGTGTACCTCTATGTGTCCCGAGACTAACTGCCAAGCGTCAGTCAAGGAAAAATGGTATTGATAACTAGGTTCTTTGCTAGCTTTGACTAACAGAAAACAAATAAGCAAAGAAACTGGAACTCTACTTCTTTGAACTACCCAAAATATTTTTAACCAAATCCGAAAACCATAAGAGTAAAATATCCCCAGTGGAGTTGCCAATTCTGTTGTGGGGTTTTTCTACCCTACGGACTAACAAGCTAGGGCTTTAAACTTGTACGCAGATCATGACCCTTCAGAAATAACTTTTAACCTTCTACCCCAATCTAAAACCCCTTTTCTCATGCAAACATGGGAAGAATCAACTAACCTTTTTATCGACGGTTGAAGTAGATCCTCCGTTGAGATTTTATCCCCTTACTGTTGCTGCTCCTTCCAAAAATCTTTCCTGCAATCAAGACAAAACTATGCATGCATGCTACTGATCTACTAGAGGGTTAGAGATTAAACAAAAATCAAATAACGTAGATAAGACTCATGTATTTGGGACAGGAAAAGTATATTTTTCATTAATCTCAATATGAATCAACTTACAATGATTTTAGAGACTGGCTACCGTTCCTCGATCCTGATCCTGGGCTCCTCCTCTTCTTTTGTTCTCCACCTGCTTTGCTTGAATTATCCTAAATCTTGAGGAAAGGCTAAAGGGTTGGGACAAAATGGACTTGGCAATTTGGCAGAGTTTCTTTGCTATGATTTTTTCCTCCTTGAATAGTACCCCTACCCCTCCTTTTATAGGCTAGAAGGAGCTAGGGTTTTTGGCGAACTCTTGGCCATGCATGGCTGGGAGTTCTAGTTAACTGACAAAAATCTCTTCGTCCCGGTGGAAACTTTCCTTATTTTTTTCTTTGTTAGGTAAACGCAGGCTGTAGTGGGCCAACCAGCGTTCACATGCGTGCTGCAGAAGGCCTGCCAGCATTCCAACGTGCCCAATGATAGGTTAGGGCGTGGGCTACTTAATTTAGGAGGTTTCTGAAGAGTCTGTTCAGCATGGCTTTGGCAATGAAGGGCAACGAGTTGGCCTGATGCCAGGTAAGCATGGACAGTGCAATTTAGGGTTATAACACTTTTCTAGCTGATAGATCTAGGAAAGTAGCATGGGTGATAACCTTGGAAGTACTTCAAACTTCATGCATTCAGAGGTTTTCGTGCAAGTGTCATGGAGGAGATGGATTTACCAAAGTCCTAGGATCCAAAGGGAAAGAGCATTGAGATTCTTACAAGGAGGGAAAGAAGAAGTGGAAAGGGAAAGAAAGGAAGATGAAAACCACTACACATTAGTGCAAGGATCCAAGTATCAATTATAACCATTTCATTATTGATGGTCACAATGAAGAAAGGTCTTGGAAACTACATCCAGAGATGATCCATAAGAACTGTAAGAAGGATTCCAAGAAGAAGAACCTTCTATCCACATATTCAAGCAATAAGGTAGAGAGAAGATCATATGTCAATGATAATATTTCCTGAAATTCAATGCAAAAAGGGGTGAATCTGAGTATCTTTCATCACAAGGAAGAGAAAGACATGAAAAAACTATTCCATATCAAGATCTAGGTCAATAAAACCAAGGTAGATTCTCTATTCAATTCTGGTTTGCAAATAGAGAATCATGATATCATGATGATGGATATCATGATGATGTCTATCATGATGATGGCTACCATGATGATGGATATCATAATGGGTATCTCTACCAAGATCCCATATGTAATCCTCAAGTGTTTTGGGGGTATACACAGTCATTTATGAAAGAAAATGATTATCTTCAAGCAAGGATAGTGGATGAGGCCTATGCATAAGAAAAATATCTAGACAATATAGGCCACAAAAAGGAAAACCAAGTGGTTCCAAATAGAAAGAGCACTGAGATTCTTACAAGGAGGGAAAGAAGAAGTGGAAAGGGAAAGAAAGGAAGATGACAACCACTACACATCAGTGCAAGGATCCAAGTATCAATTGTAACCATTTCATTATTGATGGTCACAATGAAGAAAGGTCTTGGAAACTACATCCATAGATGATCCATAAGAACGGTAAGAAGGATTCCAAGAAGAAGAACCTTCTAGCCACATATTCAAGCAATATTGTAGAGAGAAGATCATATGTAGATGATAATATTTCCTGAAATTCAATGCAAAAGGGGGTGAATATGAGTATCTCGCATCACAAGGAAGAGAAAGACATGAAAAAACTATTCCATATAAAGATCTAGGTTAATAATACCAAGGTAGATTCTCTATTCAATTCTAGTTCACAAGACAATATCATAACAGTCAATATAGTCAGCAATATTAGGTTAGAGGTTCATGATCATCCAAGCCCATACCCAATGGGGTGGGTGAACAAGGATGCATAAACCAAGGTCACAAAATAGAGTAAGATCAAATTTGTTATAAGTGTAGATTTGATTGTTGAAGTGGAATTATATGTAGTACCCCTTGATGAGTGTGGTGTAGTGTTTGGAAGCCCCTACATGTATACGAAGGATGCAATTTTCATGCTGAGATAAAAATAATACCACTTGATCAAGGGTGGTAAGTCCTACATCATCAATGCATACAAAGGTAAATTGAAGATCTCACTAGCAAATGTCAACTAAGACAATAACTTGATTCGTTCGAGTACTAAATGTGTGTTACTTTTTGTGAGAGAGAATCATCTAGGTGATGGATCAATAAGGGTAAATGAATACTTGTAGGGATGTAATAAGGAGGAAAAATGATAGTTGGAGGATTTTCTATAGGAATACAGAGGAGTTCTCCAAGAGCCAAAGTTGTTTTCTAACTCCCCATTACCAAATATAAGGTTATATATATAGTCTATTTTGGAGGTAGATGAAGCGAAGAAACAATTGTAGTAGTTTTTAGAGAAGAGAGTAATTTGAGCAAGCACCTCACCTTGTGGGTCACCTATCATCATCATACCCAATAAGGATGTGTGTTGGCACAAGCCATTTTAGGGAAAAGAATAATAATTAATGTAGTTAGAAAATGGACCAGAAAAGGAGCAAGCATCGAAAAACAGAGAAAAGAAACACAGGAAAATAGGGAAAAGCAACACTGGAAATGAGGAAACTCAAAGGAAGGAAAAAGGGCATGGACCGAAAAGGAAAATGATTGGATTGTGGACCAGATGCACTCAGGGCATTAGAATTTGGACAAACCTAATCCACTTAGGGTTAGTGGTTTAGGGTTTTGGTCATTTTTATAACGAGTATTAACCCATTTTTGTAATATAAGTAAAGGATAGTGAGATAGTGGAAAGTGGTTAATTATTGAGATATAGAGTTTTGTTGAGCTAGTGTGGAATATGATCTTAGAGTCAGTTTTGGAGACATAGATATGCATTGTAATCAAGGTTAAGGTCTCAATATGTGAATCTTAGCAGGATCTAGTCTACCTCACATGTAATACACACACTGCTATGAACTTGATGAAGAATAATAAAAGAGAGAAGAATGCCAGATCTTTGTGGACATAGAACAGAGGGGGTGAACCACGATAAAACTTGTGTCTTTGTGTGGAATGATTTCTTTATTTCTTGTTTAGTTATGATGAATGAATTAATATGGTAGAAGTAAAATGTAATGTGCACTAGAATAACTATGATATTTACTACAGAACAAACCTTAATGAATGGAAATGATTACAGAAAGGTAGATCTTGAAGGTTCTTGATGTAATTTTGTGTTATGATGTTACATCTAATGTATGTTGAGGTAAAAAGAATGTATGAAATCCAAACAACATCCTCCCTTACATGATTGCATACAACTTGGTTCTGTAGTCACCCATAAGCCATCCTGGGTGAGACTTCATTGTGCACTTTGTGCACAATTTTTCCTTCTAGTCTCTAGAAGGGATGATGGTTTATAGGGTTTTGTTGGAAACCTAAATTAGAACCCAGGTTAGCCCAAAATAATCCAACAAATGGTTTCATCATCGGCTAGAAAACAAAAGAACATACTAGAAGGAGCTTGTTGAGCAGGATAGTGAAGAGAATGTAGTAGTATAAGGGGATGTTCAGACCATGGAATCCATATGTTGTAGGAAAATCTGCCTGCGGACAAGTAGATCGACCTCTAAGGTTTGAACTTAACCCTAGACAGAAAAGTGCTTATCATGGACACTGAATTTCTTTCGAATCTATCTAAGCCTAATGCATGAGAAGGAAGAGTAACAG
>ML797290.1:6447-34571 GCA_009831015.1 Picea engelmannii | reverse complement strand
GAAGAGCACTATAACGCTCCTCAACCATGGTGAAGGGGTGCCAGCGCTCCTCAGGTAGTGTTAGAGGAGCGTTCCCCTTCCAAAACCTTGATTATGAAGCCTTCTAAGGTATTAAGAGATGTTTGACTTCAGTAGACCAGTTTACTTCCTTCAAAATGAGTAAATGAGATGTTTTAAGTGCCTCTGTAATGTCGTCATTGAGGTAACATGATTCAACAGTATCTACGACACTCTTATGACCAACTTGCGACATTTGCGACAAGTTGTACAGGAGTTGCGACACTTGCAACAAGTGAGAGGTATGTGCGACACTTATCCAGTTGAGTGATTTGGATGTGTAACACCATATAAAAAAGATATTGAACGATGGTTGACAACAAAATAGCTCGCATTTTTGCAAAAAGACAATAGAAATTCCAAGTATACACTGCTCCAATATTTGGAAAGGTATGTATTCATTGATCTTCATGAAGAATTTTTCTATTATTTTCTAGAGTTACTGCAGGAATGGATACTGATATTAAAGGAAAATCACCCAACTAATCAGGTAAGACTAGTAGAATGGACTACTGAGAATATTTCACAGCTACAAAGAGTCAATAATAAATTCATGCACGTAGTCGATTTCTGGCTAGATATAATTATTGCAGGATTCATTACTGAGTTTATAGTTGATACTAAAAAATCATACACTATTTTAGAGCATGCATTTTTGAAGGGTCCAAGAGGAAGGTATATTAGATCACTTTATAATTCGATCAATATTTTTCTACATGATAAAAGTGTGATGACTATTACAACAGATTTTTCCCCACTCCATGCAACTTGCTTGGATGGCCTTCCATTACCCTCTGCAGACTTGAAGTCCCCTTTGTTTTCATTCCAAAGGAAAAAATACACATTTTTACATGTATACGTGCCTTATGAGTTATACAACAAGTGTATATGCATCCTTCTCCGCTACATGCCACGCACATTGGGTTTGGTGCTCAAAATTAAAAATTATGTCAGGTTTCCATGCCATGTCATGAGATCCATGATCCTTGACCTTCCATATACTAGAAATGCTCCAAATCGACCCTTCAGTTCCATTTGGAGGTTATAAATTGATCCATATCCAAGCCTTGGGGAAGGGGACAATTCAAATTTGAGAGAAAATAAACTCTAGATAATTTTTACTTCATATTGAGTCTGCATCCTTTTGTCCTTGAAAGTCTGAACTTCTTTTGTTCAGCCCCTGAGCTCTTCCTTATTTATGATGGAGAACCTCATTGAATCCTATATATGAGATTTCCTTTGTGGAGCATTGAAGTGGTCAAGACCCAACTGAAGGGACTTAGTTTCTCAGTTTCAATACATGACATTACAAAAGTTTGTCACCTATGTACTTTTGTTGATTATTTTAATAGAAATACTCTTTTCTCATCCAATTGATATCTTGAAAATATTTGAATTATTTATTCATGGGCATATTTATCATTTATGTTAATGGATTATGCTAATTTATATGTTGAAATTATATATTATCACCATATTCTTTCGTATCTTGGTTGTTGAGGAGAAGTTGTAGGTATAAAGCTTTGGGTCGCATGCACAACGACAATATTATTCGAATATCTGGACGAGGTAGGCTCTTATCCTTGTCTTGTTAGCATTTAATTTATATAACATACTTGGGATTATAGTTGATTTTTGGGTGTCGTTCCATCTATTTTGTTTTACCCATATCCATAGACAAATTTTCCTCATAACAGAATTGGCAACCATACTGGGGATTGATCTCTTTTTTTGGGTTTCAAGTGTTTTTCTCCTTGATTTTCTCTCTGTTTGCCTCAGTTTCCTTGTTGCATGTTGCTTGAAAACATGTTTTTTACCTTGCATCTGAGTTTCTTGTCTTAAACCTTTTCTTGGCAGATTTTTTCTTGGTATACGTGGTTTTTCCCTTGACAGACACGTACATACACGCATTGTCTTTCTTTAGGGAGCATATATACGTGTTTGTTGCTCAAACAATGATGCACATCATATATTAAGTATTGTTGTATGTGTTTTTTATTTTTTAGGTGAGTTGTTTTGGTTTCTAAGTCTTCTTGGATCCCTATTCTAAATGTTAAGTGCCTACAGAGTAATAGGAAGCCTTTTTATTATTGAATTTTTGGGAGAATTTATTTCTTGTCATTTTTTTTATTGGTTTTCCTTGCACATTGGTCTGAGTGTTTGCTTCCTGGTATCCAAATTGGAATATCTATTTTTTATTGCAGTAGGGTCTTCCTGTGAGGTTGTTATTCAATCCATGCATTTTCTTTTATTTATATTGAAAATAATTTTTTTTTCTTATTTTCATTGTACTTATGGAATTTGCAATTTTTATTGAAATTGTAGAGATTGCATTGGAAAGATTTCATTTAGAAGCATACCATCTCTTTGAAATTCAAGACTAGTACATAACATTGTTTTAATATTTTCTTCTTGTTATATGTTGAGTATAATACCATCAATTTCACGACTGAACCCCTTGAGCAAGAAGAAACCATTAAAATTAATGTTTATTAATTAAAATTGATTAGAAATGGTTTTATTTTTCAAGGTACACAAACAAGTATATGACATAGGGCCTTGGAATAGGATTTTATGAGTAAAATTCTCCAAGGATATTAAACTAAACATATGTGTTTGACCATGGAGTGGTGAAACACGTTGTGTAATTGGTGACGTGAGGAGGCTCTGCTCAGATCGGAGTTAAGCGAGAGGTCACATGAATTTGGTTGCAAATATAGTCCTCTAATGTATTCCTAGCATCAAAGATATTTATGGGGTCCTATTTGTATATGGGGGTCTCGCTAGTATCTTTACCTTTGTGAGAGGCAGTGATTTTGATATTTAGGGCTTTGTTACCTTGCCCATACGATCGACTAGACTTGTGGCTGCTCGTCTACACATTGGTTATATCATGGTGACTCTATTTTATTAACATAGGTATCCATATATGTTACTTACAATGGTTATTCTCCAAGTACCCTAATTCAGATAAGGGTTAGACGACACACAAAATTTATGGAGGATTAGCTCTCTCGGGGGATCTGACTGTCTATGTTGTTAATTCCACGAGGTCCCTTATAACTGATTATGACACCTCCAATATTTTGAAGGGAGTTTCAGGCCCCTCTTGGGAGAGACATACCTACTCTAGTGTGGGAGGCCCCTTTCAACTACTATATCTTGTTTGTGTGCATTGGCCTTTTTTATTTATTTTGGTGTGTTCTCTCATTATTATTTTTTTAAATAAAAAAGTGTGGATCCTGATATATTAGATAGACAAAAAAAGTTGTACAGAGTTATACAAAAGAGTATGACCCAAAATGCTGCCGATTTTCGGAAACCAGCAAGTATAGGGAGTGAGTAACAATAACATTATAAAACATAAAGACATATTGGCATCTGTCCTGCCCGGAGGAAACCAGGACAGATGCCTTTGGTCTAAGTTCATATAAAACAGTAACATAAAAACTAAAAACCAAGAGAATATAAAAACCTAGGTGTCTGGTGACCTGTCATCCTCGCCCTTCTACCGCGTGGTCCCAGCCAGGATGGCATAAGCTTGCGAGCAGAGTGGACATTTCCATTTGGTTTGTGCGTTGGAGAATGCATCGAGTAGCATGTGCATTCTATGACCCATGCAGAGGGCCTGATACTCCAAATCCGCCAAGTGTCCCCGAAGGTCGAAGATGAGAGCTAGGTGTCCATCCCGGATGAGTGAGCCATGCACGCTGCCACCCTTGTCCACCGTCACTCCAGAACCCGCTTCTAACAGCCGCTGTTCCACTGCACCTTCTGCAACCTTCATGCTCGCATTATGGCAACTACAATTTTCGTTACCAGGCCAGGGTATTTCCTCCACGAGACAGCCGGGGATTTAATCGATCAGTGTCGGAGTGGGCTTCCAGTCCTCACTCTTGGTTACCACTCGGGTGAACTCCATAGTCACCAGTTCCTCCGTAAACGAGATTTCCTCCACAATGCAGGGGGAAAACTCCTCCTCAATTCCCTCCTTTTGCCTTGCTTCCGACGCTTTCTCCTACCTCGCACTCGACATTTTCCCCTTGAAATTCCGGCTGCACCCAGCACCAGACTCAACAATGGTGGCTAGTCGAGCCCGTTTCTCTGCTCGGGCATTCTTCCGGAGCATAGATGTCGCAAGAGCCAGGGCCCTTTCAAGTTGTTCCTTACGAAGTCGCTGCACCTTCTGTGCCTCCCAGGCCGAGCCACGGTGAGGCTTGCCTCTTTTTTTGAACCATGGAGAGGGCACAAGGCAATTGCTGGTGCGAACAGAAGAACAGTTGCAAGGGTGAATTGCATGCAATCGAGCCCAGACGCGTTGAATGCAGCAATAAATATAGCAAGAGAACAGAGTGCCGGAATGCTGAGTGCGCGGTCAATGCCCAACACCAGAGCACTCGGGCTATGAACAAGGCCTTGGCAGGTGCAGACCTACACTTGCCGAGCAAGTTGTAAAAAGAATAAGCCGGAGCCGAGGCCATCCCCTCGCAAATAACCATCACCATTACTGAGCCATTAAACTCGTACCTTGTCGCTCGAGGGAAAAGTCCCTCCACCCTTAAACTGCTGCGATGGCCATCCCCCATCGTTATGTCATGTATGTGGGTGGAGGCCGTCAGCATTTATGCCAGGGATGGGTGCGGATCCACCTGTCTCCCTGTAGTTCCGTGTCACCCCATCCGGGGCTGGACAGTCTCTGCATGCAAGGTCTTTGCAGTGCCTGGATAAACTCGTTTCTTCAGAGATATGTGCCTGCCAAAAAATTAGATCTGCTTTGACATCAATCCCTGTATTCGCCAGGTGATCCGCAACCTTATTGGCCTCTCACTTAACATGAGAGGGTATTAGGGTGAGGTTGGGGTTGATGAGATCCCCAAACTCCTCCAGAAGACCAGAGAGTCTCCAGCTGGGGGAGATGCGCCAGGGGGGTTTGCCGTGAAGGATTTTGGAAATGAGCTGAATTATTACTTGGGAGTCTCCTTCAATGACCAGCTGATGATACCGCTGTTGAACCGCTATTTTTAGACCCCTTACAAAACTTGTAAGCTTCGCCACGTTGTTTGTATTTTCACCCAGAAATCTAGCAATTGTATAAATAATCTTGCCCAAATTATTTCGAAGGACGGCTCCGAATCCAGCAGGTCCAGGATTTCCCCTGGAGGCTCCATCGAAGTTGAGCTTGAAAAAATCAGGTGGGGGTGGAGTCCAAATTGTAGAACTGTTACTTTTCCCAAATTTGAGCTTCCCCTGTGTCTCCATACACAATTGCAAGTTCCATCCTTCCAAAATGGTTTTTTCCTCGGGCCTACAATGTGTGTCTTCCTGTGTCCAGGACTTGCTGAGAATAGTTTCACGGATGAGTTGTTTAACTCTGCCCCAAGTGGTGGTAGGGGGGGCCTGTCTAGAGTTGAAGATTCTCTTGTTTCTTTCTTTCCAAATTGACCAAAGCGTGAATCCCGGGAGCAGTTTCCAGATACGTTGAAGGATTGGATTGTGGAAGGAAATAGTTTCCCAGTTAACTAGAGTTTCCTTTATGCTGCCACAATTCCTCTGGGAGTGCCGCATGGTTTGGGCTCCCCAGTCCCAGATTTGTTGACTGTAATGACAATTGTTGCGAAGGTGTTCCGAGGTTTCCTCATTCTGCTAACAGAGGGAACACCTTGAGGGACCTGTGAAGCCCCTCTTACGGAGGTTGTCCCAAGTTAGGATGCGGTTCTGTGCTGTGAGCCAAAGAAAGAGGGATACTTTGGGCCAGAGAAAAGGTTGCCAGACTCTGCTCCAGATTGTTTCGGGGGCCTGGCTTGTAGGATTTCCTTGTAAGTGGTAGGCCTCTTTGACCGAGAAAATACCAGAAGTGGAGTGTCCCCATCTGAGAATATCCGATCCGTCTTTACTTGGAATTTTTTGATTCTGCAAGCATTCCTGCCACGGTAGCAGGTCAATCTCCTCCACTAACTGTAGCTCTGTTCTACTGGTTTTCCATTTCCTCCAGGGCTGTCTTTCTTGCGATGGAATCCAATAATCATTGACCTTTGTGAAGCTGCTTTGCTGTAGTTTTAGCTTGACTGTATGGAGGCTTTCCAAATCATCGAGAGGGGGTAGTTGTTGCCATGATTCCGGCCAGAAGAGTGCACTCTCACCATTCCTTATTTCCCAGAAGGCATGTTGCTGTATCAGGGAGCGGTTTCGCCATGTTGTGTTCCAAATGTTGGATATATGCAACTGTTCATTAAATCTTATTAGCTGGTTGGATTGAGCGTTCGGGGTATACTTTTGCTTCCACATCTTTTCCCATAATTCTTGTGGGTGTTGCAGCCATTTCCACCACATCTTGGCACCCATAACTTGGTTCATCTTCCTTGGGTCTCGGATACCCAACCCTCCTTGCTTTTTGGGTTTACAGAGTTTGTCCCATCCGACCAGAGCCCATTTCCTATTGTTTTGGCTTCCCTTCCATAGGAAATTACGTTGAAGGCTCCTGATCGCCTTGATGACCGAGGTGGGTGCGGCCAGAGCGGTGAAAATATAGGTGGGAAGAGCTTGAAGAACTGACTTGAGCAGAACTAGTCTAGCAGCAATGTTCAGAGGTCTGAAGGTCCAGTTATTTAGCCTGTTTGAAATGGACAAAAGCAAGCTGTCCCAAGAGATGGATTTTGCGGATTCTCCAGTTAAAGGAATGCCTAAATAAGTGGAGGGTAGGGAGCTTCTAGCAATGCCAAGAAGCTCTGAGAGGTGAGTCTGGACAGTAACAGGTGTATTAAAAAAATAAATCTTGGATTTGTCCAGGTTAAGCAGCATGCCAGAGGCATCCGAGAAGTCAGAGAGGATTGCGTTGAGCTTGGTGGATTCTATGACCGTGGGGGTATTCATGAGGAGTGTATCATCAACAAACTGGCTGTGTGAGGGTGCTGGGTGAAGGTTGTGAAGTGGCAGTCCAGTGAGTGAGCCTTCCAGGACCGCCGCTTTGAGATAATGTCCAAGGCCCTCCGCCATGATAACAAAGAGAAAAGGGGAAAGGGGATCTCCTTGTTTGATGCCCCTAGTTGAGCAAAAAGGTCGGGAGGGAGTGCCATTTACTAGGATTGAAAATAAGGAAGAAGAGGTGAGCTTGAGAATCCAATCAACCCACTGATTGGAGAAGCCGAAGGATTCCAGAACCGACCTCAAATACTGCCAACTTAATCTATCAAAAGCTTTCGAGAGGTCGAGTTTGATGAGCATACCTGGTATTTTTCTTGTTTTTAGAGAGTGGATGATCTCATTGGCCAGTATGACACTGTCCATTATTTGTCTACCCTCCACATATCCAGATTGTTCATTAGAGATGATAGTTGGCAGGATCGGCTTGAGGCGATTAGCAATGACCTTTGTGATTATTTTATAAATGACATTGCAGAGGGAGATTGGTATGAAATTCTTCGGATGAGTGGCGTGTTCCTCCTTGGGGATGAGAGTAATAAAGGTTGCATTTAAAGATGAGAGAACTTGGTCGGATGTTCTGGATTCTTCTACATCCAGCCACACATCTTCCTTGATCATGTCCCAGCAGTGGTGGAAGAAGTCCGTTGTGAATCCATCAGGGCCGGGAGCCTTGCCTGGCGACATATACTTTGCTACTGAATCCACCTCAGACTGAGTGATTGGCCTTGTCAGTGTTGTATTCTGTTCAGAACTGATCATCCTGGGTATATTTCCAGTGACTTTTTGGATAGCTTCTTCCCTGTTTGTATTGGTCTCTGTTAGGAGATCTTGGTAGAATGAAGTGAGTGCTTCCGCTTTTTTATCATGGTCTCTTATCGGGGTTCCCTGCTCATCCTCCAGCTGGGTAATATGGTTAATATGTTTGTGATGCATCATCGCCCTATGGAAGAATTTTGTATTGCGCTCTCCTTCTTTTAACCATTGGACTCTGGACTTTTGCCTCCAGAGTATCTCTTCTTGTTCTCTGCATGTTTCTAACTCCATCAGTAGTCCTTCCTCTTCCTTTTCCAGGATCTGTGTTCGGTTCCCTGTTATGAGTGTGCGTTGAAGTTCTTCGAGTTGGCTTTCAATTTCCCTCTTCCTGAGGAGAATATTTCCAAAGTTAGTCTTGTTCCACTTTTTAATGAGTATTTTGAAATTATTGAGGCGCTGTTGGAGCTTGTACATATGGGTGCCATGGTCAGGTTCATCTTGGGCCCACCATGTGTGTGCCAGCTGGTTGAAATCTGGGTGATTCAGCCAAAACTTTTCAAAGCGGAAGGGTTTGGGCCTGGTGGGGAGACCCGGGTCCAAACAAAAGACTATGGGTCAGTGGTCCGACCCTGATTTGGGTATGATGTTTGCTTCCAATGCCTGGTCGCTTTCAAGGAGTGCTTCTGTCACTAGAAAGCGATCTAGCCTACATGCCACATGCTAGTTCCCTATTCTTCTATTGGACCAGGTAAAAATTCCATTTCTTGTTTCCATGTCAACCATATTTAATTGCTCTATTAGGGTTTTAAACATGCCACTGTCCTGTTCCAACCTCTTGATGCCTCCAGTTTTCTCCTCCAGCGTTAGGATCATGTTGAAGTCGCCTCCAATGATCTAGTGTGGTGTATGTAGTAGGGTTTGAACATAGTGAAGGTTTTCTATAAAACTCTCCTTATCTTGGATATAATGCGGGCCATAGACATTGGTGATGGCCCCTTCCTTGGAGGAGGCTATAACTCTGAAGTAAGCTGTTAGAGTGTCTTTTGTGGAGAAGGGGTGAGTCAGAGTAACCGTTTGCGGGTTCTAGAGGATAGCCAATCCTCCAGCCGCGCCTACAGAGTCCTGATAGAAGAAATCCCCATCTCTCCAGCTGCTCCTGAGAATATTTTCTGCCTCCCTTCCTGCACACTTGGTTTCCTGTAGAAATAATATATCTGGATTTTCTATCTTAATACATTCCCGGATGATCCTCTGCTTGGATCTTCCATTAAGACCTCTAATGTTCCAAGATATTGTCTTCATCATGAGGATGGTGGGGGGGGTGAAGATATCCCTCTGAAAGCCTCTGTATCTGGCCTGAATTGATCATTAGGTGCCCTGCCTCCCTTATGAGTTGCTGAGCTGGTTTGCGTCCGTGTCTCTTGCTTTCCTTGGTGGATTTTTTGGGTTCAGGGTTGGGATCTGACGAGATGCCCAGCCTAGCTGTGGACCCTATCGTGGAGTCGGTGAATACCTTGTGCACTTTCCTGAGTTGTTCTACTGGAATATGTTGCAGATCCTTTTGATTGAGGGCTTCCTCCAATTTTTCTAAGTCTATTTCTTCCAGATCCATTTCATCAATGATCATATTAGTTTCTTCATTCCTGCCGGAGTGTGTTGACTGGTTGGTTGCCTTTGTATACGCTGGAAGTGGTGTTTCAGTGCTTTTTACTTTCGCCTATGTTGAAGCTTGGATGTGTCTTTGTGATTCCGCTTCTTTCTGGACCTGGTTGAGAGTCTCAAAGGAATTTTTGGTAGAGGCCTTCGGGGCTGAGCTCTGGTTCTGTTTCTTTTGCGTGTTCTTTCTCCTTCCTGTGATATTGAAAAAGTCGTCCTTCTGTTTAGCTTCAGCTGGTTTAGGAGCTGAGGCATTCAAAGGGAAATCTTTGAACAAGTGGTCGTGCTCGTGGCACTTCCTGCATCGGAAGGGTATGTGTTCATAGTCAATAGTCTGGTTCCAATCCTCATCCTGGTATTCCAGTGTAATGGATCCTGGCAGAGCTTTCGAGATATCCATGTAGATGCAGATATGAGCATATGAAGTGTATTTCCTTATTTTCGTGGCTTCTGAGGATTTGACGTATTGACCCACCGCATTTCCTATACCCATCAGCATTTCTTCCAGCCAAAATTCTTGGGGCAAGGAGTACAGCCTTATCCATATCGGGGCTCTTGAAAAGTCTTCTTGCTCTGGACTAAACCTGTCAGTCCAGAACCTTAAGAATAAGCCGGCTGAGTTGTAAAAGTATGGTCCATTGTCGAATATTCTATCCTTGTCTTCTAGGTTGTACAGGATAATAGTGAAAAATCCCTTAGAGCTAAGCTGTACTTCATAATCCCCCTTGGGGTTCCACTAGTCCTTTATCCAGCGAGTGAGGTATTTCTCGGTAGGCCATAACCCCAAGAATTTACCTATTAATGAATGGTCCATAATAAACTGGGTGTGTTCCCCCACCCTTGTTGATTTGATGCGATAAAGAGGAGGTTTTTCCATTTGAGGAATACACTTACCTGGCAGCCAGTTTTTGGAAGGTTGTGGTTGGGATGTGCTGGGTTCGAGTTCCATTTCTTTGCCAAGACTTTGTTCCTGGTTGAAAAGATGCTCCCGCAGATGCACAGGTGGCTCAAAGGCGGGCCACTTGGCTCGGGTACCAGATCTGTCATTTGAGGCTATGTCGTTGTACGAGGGGGGTTTCCCCCCCTCTCCCGTGCTCATTGTGAGTGGAGCATGAATCTCGAGAGGGTCAGAACTGCAGAGCTGCAGTGCGGGTAGCAGTGTGTTGACGTTAGAGTACTCAACATACAGACACGGGCCTGGTTCTTTGACGCGCTAGGGTTTTTCTTCTCCCTTCATGAATTTACTCTGAGCCGTGTGTTCTCTCATTATTAGTTAGCCCTAGGATTTTTTTTTTTTATATATCGCATTTTGAGTCATTGTGGAGAAATACCATCCTCCTCGTCGGCCTCTTTGTTTTTTTAAGTTACCACCATGTCTTGATACATTACAGAAGCCACCTTTAAAAGTCATAGAGTTAATAAGTGTGGTACATATATCTGCACCTCCCAGACTTGTGATCATCTAGTTAGGAGTACTGAGTTATATATGAATGTATCTAGGAGTCCTTTGACTCACTTCTCTTCTGTGATTAGTGGGATCCACTCAACTCCTTCATCCTCGAAGATGTGGGTATCAAAGGTTCCCTCATATAGTGATACCCAACTTGTGATTTCTACTCGACCCATGGGAATGAACCCTTTCGGATATCTTTTCGGTATTCCAAGTCATGATTCTTAGTCAATACCTTTGGCCTATAATCCCTTTTATTTTGGTATGGCCTACATGATTTCACAAATCTCATCCTTCATTTCAACGAATAATGTGAATCCTAGTTTTGGGTCTAGGGGCATGATGCCTCCTTATGTTCCTTTCTCATTTGGTGGAGTTCATATTCTCCAATAGAATCCTAAATATGGAGGTTGGAATCCTCCTTCCTCTGGGTCTAATCCTAGCTTCAATGCTTTGGGATTGAGTTCTCAAATGGGAAGAAAGTTCATTTATTATATTTTTTCCTTCATCTCCTCTTCCTCCACATCAATTCCAATGAACACATTTATTATGGTGAATCCCCCTCTGCCCTCTCGTGTTCCATCTAGAGGGAGTCAGTTTTATGGTATGGGAAACCCCTAGCATGGATTTCCTTCATTTGGGGGGAATTTATATAATCCTTATCATTTCGCTTCCACGGGTATGGCTCCCTTACAAACTTTCATGAATAATTTTGGAGGAGGATATTATTCTACCAGACAGGGCCATGGTACATAACAAAACCTTGGATGGTTTGCAATCCCTTAGCCCCAATCTTTTTCAAGAGCATGGGATTAGATGCCGCAACCTCGACTCCCTTTTCGGGCCATGCTTAATATACCATATTTTTCAAAATTAATGAATGACCATGTGCTTAATGATCCTTCATGCCCCCTCATCCCCACCAAGATTCCTTCAAAAATTCCAAAATTCGAGGGAAATACTGGTGAGGATCCGAGTGATCACGTGACTAATTTTCATATATGGTGCTCATCTAACTCCCTAAATGATGATTCTATTTGTTTGAGGATATTTCAATGCACCCTCATGGGGGTAACCACGAAATGGTACATTGAACTACCGAAGGGAACATATGGTGTTATCGGACTAATCAGTAGGTGCAGACATTAACAGATCTCCCTAGATCCACTTGGATCTAGAATAAAACAGGACAGGACATGACTCTTTCCCTAAGTTTTGACCATTGAATTGACTAGGAGGAAGGAACAAATAACTTACCTTATTATCGCTTCCTAGGGTCTTTGTTTCTCCCTCTTTGCTCCAGTGCTCTCGTGAAGTCAAGACCAAGACAACACAAACCAACCAAAGTGAAGATAGCTCAATATATTCAACTGTCAACCTATGTGTATGATCAAGGAATTACACAATAAAGTGGAAATAACTTTATGGGAAATGGACATGCCACTGTATCATATTAATGGAAAGTAAAGATTACAACCTGGGCCTTGATTTCACAAACTTTGTTTCGATGGATCTTATCTCCGACACACACACTTTCTCAATCCTTGCATGAAGAATATCAAATCCTCTTGATAGACTTGCTGGAGTCTCCAAGTTGTTGTTCAAGCTAAGTTCTTCACACAATTTTTTCACCAATTCTCCAATGAATCTTGCTTAACCTTTTCCATGAGAATTCTCTCAATATATAGGAGAGAATGAGATAGTTACTTGGATAAGAATGATCCCAAAATATCAGGGAATCCAGTACTAGGATAACCATTCGAATGCCAACCCATCCTTCTAGAAGATTCCCTTCTAGAAACATCGAGAATTCATCTTTTTCCATGCTTTAGGAAGAATTCGCACCCTATTTGTTCAACACAGTGCGAGAAATTCACACCCTGTCTTAAAGAAACCTGCGAGAATGGGTCATTCTCCCACCGAAATGCACTAGCAGCCTGCGAACCTTCTTCAAAAAATGAGTTTTCTAGGAAGAGATGAAAGTAACTTTTCTCAGGAGAAAGTTCTTATGAAGGGCTTGAGTACACCATCATCAATACATCGTCATGACGACCAAAATCATGGGTAACAGAATGCCCCCCAAAGTATGAGGCTGGAAACAGTGACAGCTGAAAGACTTTGTAAGTTGCATGTGTGTGTCGGAAACCAGGAGCACACCTAATCGGAAACCTGCGAACAACCAAGCATCTACAGAATATCATATATACCAATTTTGAGGTAGGCATTCCCATACTCAGATCATAGACTAATGACATTATAGACATAGGTCATGTCCACCAATCATACACTATGGATCCATGCCATCAAAATATAGCATAGCCACCAGGAATACATTGTATATCTATGTGAGAAATTTCAAATTAAGACAACATAGCCACGAGACATACATAGTGGATCTATGTGTCACAAATTATACATACTCCATCACAACCTGGACAAAAGAGATGATATCCAAGGTCTTCAATCTCATCACCCAAAGTACAAATCTAACCATGTGATTACATGTGTTGAAGTCGAACATGGCAGAAGCCACTTGATTACCGGTCATTGATGAAACCGTTAACAAGTGAGAGGGAAATCACCATTGATGTCAATGACTCCCAAGGTACCCTAGTACAATTCATCGAGTGTGAATAAATGAGTTGAAGTCGAACATCCCATGGAATCTTTCGATTAGGGGTCAATGATGGAAACCCACTGTCGAAAGTGAGGAAACCTACCATTGAGGCATGCAAGCTCCAAGGTACCAAGTAATTTCTAAGTCTTGATTCTAGATAATGAGTTGAAGTCGATGGAACAAAAATCATCACAGGAGGGCCTTGATGTATCCCCCATCAATGACATGAAATGAGTAACAGATTTTGAAGGTGAAACAGAGTATGATGTGAATTGGACTGGACACAGGGAAGGTCGACATGGAGAGAATGGATAACTACAGATGGCCAACTCAATATAGGTTTCATATGGACTTCTCTTGAACATATGAATGACATGACCAATGATTTGGCAGCATTGACTCAAAGAGGACACAGGGAATGACCTTGTAGTAAATCGAATGAGAGACAAATGGATTTTCCAAACCGGCTTCAAATGATGAATAGAGGGTGTCATGTTCAAGAGCGAAACTTACTGCCAATCAATATGAAGATGAAACATATCCCTTCCCCAAATTTTCCCCCACCATTTCTGGCGAGTACCTCTTTATTTTTACGCAAGCTTGAGGAGGATAACATATTCTTGTTGATGTAAGATCATCCTTCGGACAAGTCCCTCGAAGTATGTTTAACGAACCCTAATAAGGATTGGTTCGGTCCCATTACGGGTCTGTCGATGTTTTTTTAACGAGTCCAAAGATAGAAAACTCAAAGGTTTTTCATGATTATAGAGTTTGGAAAAACACTTTAAAAGAGAACTCTCTCAGTTCCTTTTTTGTAAAATAGTCTATATGAGAATGGAAAATAGATAAATTATGCTTACGTCAAATACTTTATCGAGCGTGAAAATAGCAAGGTCTCTCGACTATCTTTTCATGTTTAGAGAGTCTAAAAAGAGCTTAAAGAGGACTCCAGGGGGGTTCCTTTTTTGTATAACCTTGTTGAGCCTGAAAAGGTGATAAAAGTATGCTTGATCGCGTTCTCATATATTTTCAAGCGCAAGAACGGACAAAGACCATGCTCGAGGTTTTATACAAAAACCATAAAAAATAATCAAAACATGCGACCACAAAAAAAAAATATGTCTGCATCCCTGTATAGAAACCTCGAAGTCATTATGCCTGCAAAAGTTACACTCAAAAGGACATTAGAAATTAGGGTTTAATAGATAAATAACCATAAAAACCAAATGACTTAGTAAAAGTAAATAAAAAGGAGTAAATACTCTTTTTACCACATCATTTTACCTTTCCACTATTTGAACTCAAAAACCCCTCTTTTACCCTCAAAGTTTGGCGTCAGATTGCGGGAGTTACGATCATCCATTCAGTGAGCCCTCAGTGATAGTAAGGTAGGTTCTTTGTCCTTAACACTTTCATGGTTTAATTTTGCAATTTCATTGGTTAAAATTTCATTTTTGGGTTGATTTTGCAAGCCCTACTTGCGCACTGCCATTCTCGCAGGCGGGCTACACGGGACCTACAAGAATGGGGCATTCTCATAGGTGAGCCTAAGGCAGCCTATGAGGTTCTCGCACTGTGCCCAAAGGGCACCTACGAGAACCGAAAAGATCAATTTTTTTTTAACATTTTACTGAATGAAAGAGAATGAATTCATGAAAAAAGTTGCTAATCTTCTTGTTGTGCCTCTTATGCAGATAATTGGCCATCAAAATGGTGCTTGAATGGCGTGAAAGGGAGCATGAAGAAGACAATTCAATTTCTAGAAATCATCCACCTACTATTGCTTCTTTGAGAAACTGTGGACTCCTGAAGTACTTTCTCATCCCGGTCATGAGGGCCCAAGTCAGGTTGTTAGAGTACCTGGTGCGTATGTGGGACCCTGATCAACAGGTATTTCATGTGGGGGTCCACACACTGTCCTTAGATATTGAGGACATTTACTTTTTGACTGGATTGTCACGGCGTGGGCACTATGTGAGCCTGACTAGTGGCAGAGGAGGTGGGTTACCCATGAGTGAGTACTTCCATTTACACTGCGTTCCCGAGGCAGAGAGAAAGAAATGAAAAGTATCTATTTGGGGGGTACGAGATTTGACCCTCCATACTATCCTATTCACCATAGCTCAAATGGCTTGGAGTTATTCTCCTCACATGGCACTACAGAGGTACTTCCAGTATGCCATCAAGTGTACTGAGCCTCGAGTATTCAACTGGGTAGAAGTTGTGCTTCACAGTATAAAAAAATAGTTGACCAAATGCAGATGAGGCGACCTGAAGAAATTTGGGTATGGATCTTTTTTAGTGTCCTTCTTCCTTGAGAGGGTTCCCTTACCGAGACTGCAGTTTGAGTGGAATTTACCAGCTCCCACAGATCTAAGGATGCTGAGATGGTGTCGGCTCATGGCCCGGTACGTAGCAGGACCGATCATCAAGTATGATGATACTTTATTTGACTGGATTCAACCACATATGTTGATGGTTGATGACTATGCTTATGTTGGGTTGGATTTCTGAGGAGATCCAGACTTAGTACTACCAGAAGATGCTCAGTGGGGGGACCTTGGTAAGAAGTACACACATTTTTATTTTTAAATGTTTTTTGTGAATTTTATCATATTCACATGTTTTTATTTTATATGTTCATCCAAAGACTAATACAAAATCATTTGTTGATAACATAGATGTTGGACCTTACCAACCTCCTGGTACCTCTCCCATTCAGTGGCGAGGAGAGGTAGTGGCAGCGCCACAATATGCTAAGGATTATCAAGTGGTGGAACAAAATATGGAGGGCTTGACCACAGATATTCCAAACATGACTCTGGAAGAGGTTCCACAACACGATCAACGTCATATTGTAGGAGTGTCAGGGTCCATGAGTCGAATGCTCTGTAGGATTTCTTAGGAAGTCGTGTGTTACCGTGAACGTCATCCATGACGTCACTTTGTAGAAGCTATGAGCTTCAGATTTTGACATTTTGGTCTTCGAACAAACTTTTTGTAAAAAACTCTTTTGATCATTATATATATAGATGGATTCTACCGGTTTACCTTATATTGTGTGAACATTGATGTGATTAATTTATAAATGATTCAAATGTCTCTAATACATAATTAGCCAATGTATCTGTTAATGTATTTAGACATATAGGAATATGTTGATATTCAATGTAATTAAAATAATTCTCCAAGAGGCGAATTCGCAAATACACCCTTAACAAAGTAGGACTTCAAATAGTGTAGACATTACTTAACTGTAGTACTACAAGATGCGAATCAAGTCGCACAACCAAATGATGAATTCCGAGAAAGATAACATCAACCAATAATTCAATAACAGTGCTATACTCTGCAATGTTGTTGGTCTCACGGCCGAGGCACACACCTCGTAAGGATACAAGTTCGTTTGTAGGGGCGTAAATTGCCCACGCAGCAGAAGCAAGGTTCTGAGTACTATGGATAGCACCATCAACGAAGCCAATATAGGGTAGCGAAGACTCCGACATATGGAAATCAAACACAACATTACATAAGGGCAGAGACCAAATAACGACAAAAGCAAACTATAGTAACACACAAGAAGTATGATACAATCAAAATACAAGTACTTGTGCACAGATGATTTTATGCATAGTACTTCTTCAAGTACAACCCATTCCTGGGTTCACTCATAAGCTCCTTTTTCCAAAACTCGTCGAATGATATAAGGACCTCACCACATAGGTTCGAATTTCCTAGCTCCTAACATATCTCGATCTTTTTCATAGAGAAGAACAAGATCACCTTCGAAGAAAACACGAGGCTTGACATGCTTGTCGTATTGGGCCTTGACACGCTTTTTCTGAGCTTCTATGACTAGGGTGGCATCACGTCAAGTTTTTTCTAATCGTATAAGATACAATAGACGTTCTTCCTCAGCATAAGTGTTGGGTAGGATTTCAACAGATAGTTTTAAAGAGGGTATCTCGCATTCAATAGGGAGAATGGATTCCACACCCTAGACTAACTGAAAAGGTGTAAACCCAGTAGCGGACTTGACGGATGTCTGATATGCCCACAATGCTGAAAACAACATTGTGTGCCAACTTGTTTTATGAATCCCTATCATTCTTCGAAGCATAGTTATGAGAACTTTGTTGATTGCTTCGACCTGGCCATTGGCTTGTGGAAAATAGGTTGTTGAGTTATCATGGCGAAGACCCAACTTCTCAGTAAGTTCGGACATCATAAAATTCGTAAAGTGGCTACCGTGATCAATGAAGATAGCTTGGGGAACACCAAAATGAGCTATGACGTGATTAAAAAGAAATAATTTTGCAATCTTTCCAGTGCTGTCAAATGTCGGCATCACCTCAGCCCATTTCGTAAAGTAATCAATGGCTACAATAATGTAACCATGCCCCTCAGCTGAATGAGGGTGACATGTCATGTAATCGATGCCCCATTTCGCAAAGGGACCAAATGAGACCACAGGGTGAAGAGGAGCAGGATGTGACCAAATTTTCTGATTATAGGTCTAGCAGGCATGGCATTTCTGAACGGCGGTGATGCAACCCTTAAATAATGAAGGCCAAAAATACCCTGCACATAAGATATTCTGGGCAGTAGCATACCTAGACATATGACCACCACATGCTCTGAAATGGCAGTCATTCAGAGATTTCTCGGCTTCGTCAAACGTTAGACAACATCAAAAAACAAAGTCAATCCCCCAACAATAAAGAGTATCTCCGAGGATTATGTATTGACAAGCTTGATAGCGTATGCGACATCGTTCAATACTAGACAAAGTTGGCCATAAAGTCTAGGTTTGGAGATATGTAATTATATCCCCATACCAAAGATCATCAGTGCTAATAAGGAAAAGAGATTCATCGGGTAATAAATCTGCTGCTACATTTTCCGTTGCAGAATGGGGAAAGTCGCATATCAACTCAGCAAAAACTAAGGACTTCTTAGATTTGGCATGTTCGAATTCCAAGTCAAACTCCTGGAGTATCACAATCCATTTGGAGTATTTTCCCCCTAGCAATTGATGTGTCAGAATGTGTTGCATAGGGTTGCAATGGGAAATCACCATAGTTTTTCATGAGAGGATATAGTGCCGGAAGCGTTGGACGGCTTGGACGTCAGCCAAGGCCAGTTTCTCAACATGTTGATACTTGATTTTAGTCAGTGTGAGACTTTGACTCAAGTAGTAAATAACATGTTCATCATGAGCATCATCCTCTTGGACAAGAACCATGCCAATGGTGTAATCTGAGGCAAGAAGGTAAAGGAAAAAATCACGACTGTAATCGGGGGGAAAGAGAAGAAAAGCTTGCGTTAGGGACAACTTCAAATCTTCAAAATAATTGTTGGCAATGGTATCCCAGATGAACTCAGAATCCTTCTTTAATAGCCGCATAAATCCACAAGTTATCTCGGAATAATTTGGGATAAAACAACAAAGAAAGTTTGCTTTCCCCTGCAAACTTTGCAAATGACGAAGTGTGGAAGGAGGAGGGAGATTAAGGATCACCTCAACCTTTAAAGGATCCACCCGGATCCCTTGACACGAAACGATAAAACCTAGAAGATTGTCGGATTCCACACAGAAAATGCACTTATGAGGATTTAAACATATACGGTAGAACCGACAACGAACGAAAATGGCTCTGAGGTGGGTTGGGTGATCAACTCTGTGCATAGAATGAGCGGGTAAATCATCCAAATAGGGTTGAATGATGTGCTTGATATCATGAAAAGCATAAGACATAGCGTGTTGAAAAGTTGCGCCAATGTTCTTGAGACCGAAAGGAAGTTTCCAATTGGAAAAAGTACCCCAAGGACAAATAAAAGCAGTCTTATGTTGATCCTAGGGAACAATGTTGATTTGATTATAGCCGGAGAAACCATCCATGAGAGAGAATATTTCACTTTCGGCGCAATCATCGACAATCTAATCGACAAAAGGGGTAGGAAAGTTGTCTTTTGGACAAGCTTTATTTATATCCCTATAATCAACACATACATGAATCATACCTTGTTTCTTTTCAATCGGGACAAGATTGGAAACCTAGTCTGTGAGAGCCACCGGATAAATAAAGCCGACTTTAAGAAGTTTCTCGACTTCGAGCTTTATAGCAGCCGCTTTACATGGGTGAACTGGATGAAGGCGTTTCCAGACAGGTTTAGTGTCAGGGTATGTCTTAATCTCATGTATCACAATCTCAGGGTTGATACCTGGAATTTCTTCATAGCTCCAGGCGAAGATGTCACGAAACTCTTTGAACAGGGATGTATAGGTGACTATTTCGTCAGGGGAACAAGAAGCTCCAATATGGACATTCTCGAAGATTCCAGGTTTGACGGCTATGTCAAGGGGAATAGCGGGCGAGATATTACTTAAGTTCCCTTTGGCAAACACATCGTTTGCAGAATCGGGAAAAGTGGAGATGACAACAACGGTCGACAAAGTTGAAATCCATTGGTATTTCTCAAGAGTATGTTTCTCCAAAAAGAGGATGGAACGAGGATGCCCATCATCCCAAGGGGTGTCCTCCATGACAGACATGATCATCTCATCAGTGGGAAAAATAACACAAAATGGATCGGGAGAAAACTCATCAAGAGAAGGGGTAGAAGATGTTGCCGATTGAATGGCTTGATAGGTAGACTCAACCAGACTTAATGGCATTGCGTCGATGAAATGAAGGTGATATCTAGGGTCAGGAACTATCCAAGGGTCATGAGATGCAGGAAGTTCGTGAGGAAAAGTGGAGATCATGTTGATAGAAGAAAAAGATGAACGTCGAACATAGGGTGGTGGAATGGGGAAAGCACCCATTAATGAGGAGTCCTTTAGAAGGCCTATAACAATGTTCTCATAACCCGGTGGGGTTTTAGCAATAAATGGTACGTTTCCAGTATGGGTATCAGAATTGAAGAAGGCAAGTTGGTCAATGGTAACAAACTTTCCTTGATGCGGGAAATGTACTACACGGAAAAGTGTCGACACAATGACGCACATGGAATCGATTCAGCTGCAGCCAAGTAGAAGATTATAATCAAGGGGAGCGTCAAAGACTTCCACTTTGACTTGGACCATTTTACCTTCTAATGTGATGGGCAACGAAGGAAGAACACCATAGGGCTTAAAACCGGATCCATTGAAGGCTTTAAGAGTGTTCCGAGATTCATTTAAATAAGGAGAGTCAATGGCTTTCCAGCAAGCGAGAGACATAACACAAGTCGAGGCACCCTCGTCAATAACGGTTCGAAAAATGTTTTTGTCAGAGACAACCACTTGGATATAGAAGGCAAGTTGAGGGGGTAACCTTGGAATGTGATCTTCGAAGTCAAATATTATTAAATTCGTATCCGTCGGGTCAATTCCACCGATAGCTTTCAACAGTGCCTTCCGTTGTGTGGGACAAATTTGAAGGACTTCAAGGGCTGACATCACAGAAGGTGATTGGGCTAGATCTTCAACAATGTTGTAGTTCTGGGCCGAACGAGCATGACGATTGAAAGCCGATTTCCGAACGACACCCTTTGGGGGGGGTCGTAGAACTATGTTGAGGCTCGGTCGTTTGAGATGAAGAGGACCGTTAGTAGGTGGAGTCACTGGAGAGTGTTGTACAAAATAAGGGAGTAAATCATCAACCTTCTCCTTAGAGGGAGAATAATATTTGGCTCGAGTAGTGAGTGAAACGTTGTTCTTCTTAGAATCACCAATACACATCAAAACATATGATGTAGTAGAAGAGGAGCGTTGGTCATGGATGACCAACTATGCCTATTGTTGAGACGGGAAGGGTTGGGACAAGACAACCGATGCAGGTGGTTTTGGAGCTCCTTGAAGGAACTTAGAGACCTCGGCACGTCATGGACAATCCTTCGTGTAGTGATCATCACCACAGATAAGGCAAGGGCATCGTGGTTTGCACTTATCTCGGTCATCAACAAGGGTAATTTTGGTTTTCTCTGCTTGAGAATTGTTTTTGCCCTTTTTATTCTTGCCTCTCCCCTTTTTAGATTTGTTTTTACCGGATGGGGTAGATTGGACTACATTTACCTCAGAAGTCTTATCAACGGGAGTGGCAGGAGACAGAGCATTTTGAACATTAGAAGAAGTATATTTAGGGTTTGTGCTTGAAGCAGAATGTGATTGGGCTTGGGCAGTACCAATCACACTGTCAGCTGCATGCGAGGTGACTAGAGTAGTTGAAGTGCTGGAAGTATTAGGACGAAGTAAGTGTTGGCAGCCAATTCATTTTTTTTTAATTGCCCTAAAAATATGCCTACACCTAATTGTTTTCTAAATCGACAAGTCATCGTCGCATTTTGCAACTAGACATTTGTTTCATTTCTTGCAACAATTGCAATTTGATTTCGATTCAGTTTTCACAACTAAAAGTGTGAAAACTCCTCCATTGTTGTTTGGACTATCGTAGTCTTTTATTGATTTTCGGAAAGACACTTTACCATTAGTTTATTGTATGACTACGAACAACTTTCAAACTATGCCCATTCGCCTTGATTGCGCATTTTTTGTTTGATTAATAAGCCATTGAGCATGCAAATTTATTGGTTACACTTGATTCTACAAGGGTCATGATTGATGTTGGTTTTATATGATGTGATCCTTATTGTTTTAAACCTTTGACTTATCAATTTTACAAAGTCTTTGGTCATAATGTTTCATAAAACTTTGATTATAATTATGCTGTGAGCGCATGATCAATATATGAGTTTCGATTTGCATGGCAAAGGTTTGAATTATAAATCTCGACCGGGTGAACTTTTGGTTTGATTTAACAAGTCTGAACTTATACGATGGAACGATTGGATTAACATTGGTTTAAATGTTTGTTTTTGATTTAATGATTAATACAATGGTGCGTTGTTTAACTTTGGGTTTTGATTTGGATCATTGCTCGGTATGTTGTTTTATGGGTTTCGATTGAATGGTTTTAACTTATGGTATGGCACATTGAACTAATATATACTATGGAGAGTTGATACATTGACCACCGCCCAAACTATTCGGTTGGCAGATTCATATGGATTAAACGTTATGATTATGGATGGAACAACACTGTACTCACCCATTAATACACTGCATGGTGGTGGTAATCCCACCACCTTCGCACGCATACAATTAATCCTTGCCTCTTTGAGCACTACAACTGTTAGGCGTAACCATTTTTCAACCCTATGCATTGTTTTGTTCGGTTCAAACCCTACTATGCACAGAAGCCATGGCTGCAGTCGTAAGGGCCGAACCCAACGGGTTCCAAGAATTGTTGATGTTTGATGGCGCTTATAGCGACCTGGAAAAATTCGGATGGCTCTCGTTCATAAGGAAATTCGATGGTCATAACCCTAGTGTGGCTCGACAATTTGCGTTATCATTCGATGGCTGCCGAGCCAGAGTTGGAGATGTGCAACTTGAAATTAATAAATAGTTTCTTAGCTCAGCAACCAGCCTGCCTATTATAGGACAAAATTGGTCCAAAAGTTGCAAGGTGGATGATGTCCCATGGACATTGTTATTCCAGTCTCAAACGGTGAACTCCTGCGACAAAGGCTTGCCTGCAAAAATGTTAAAACCACGCTGGTATGATCTCCTAATGATAATCAAGCAATTCATTACTTGTGAGGGCAGGTACGGGTTCGTTTTCTTGTTTCACCTTCGTCTATTGATGGTTTTTATGGGTTTCGAACTTAGTATGCCCCACTACCTACATAGAAGTTTGTTCAAGATGGCTAAAAGGTACAAGCATAGCCAGGCTGACACCAGCCTCTTCCATTTGGGGTTGATTAAAATGATTATGGTTTATGAGTTGGGGTTACGACGTGATTGTTGGGATGATTTTCTCAGTCGTAATGGATTTGAAGAACCAAACCCTCCGCAGGTTGATAAACGTATGGTGGCTGATACCCAACCTATTCCCCCTGTGCCTTACAACGTTTTGCTACCCAAACCTCTACCCGACCCACCTATGAATTTGCCTATGGATGTGACTAAACAGGTTGAAATTTCTAAACCCGCAACCAAAAAACCTAAAGCTAAAACTAATGCTAAAGGAAAGAAAAATGCTCGCTTAGTCTCTCGCATGGCGAGAAATAGACCTAAACCCCCTGCCAACTCTGAGCCTATCATGGTCAGCGAAGACTCTGATTCAGAGATTGAGCGTTTTCTCGCCGACGAGTATCCTTACTCGGAAGGCTTGTGTGACAAGCCTGCATATGACTTTGTCAAGAACTTACCACCTTGTCTATGGGATGATCCTAAGTTCCCTGGCATTGAACTACCTCGTGGAACCCTCAGTGAATTATCAAAACCCCCTTCTGCTCAACCTGTTGTTCCACCTTGCGATCAGTGTGGGTTATGGTTGGAGAGATACTACTTGGATGTGCTGATGTTGCAATCCAGAATCCATGATTTGGAAAAGAAAGTGGCAAATCTCACTGTTCGTAACACGAAGGTGGGACCCTATGACAAGAAGCAACGAACAACGACAATCGTCAATTCCAAATTAGCATAGCCTCAGCAATCTTGCTGGTATAACTTTCACCCATCTATATGGCACGTTCATAAACTCTGTGTACATTGTTGACCTGCTCTGTCATGCATTTGTTGTATATAAGTTTTGTTAATTAATTTTTTGATTGGTTTTGATTAGATTTAATTTGATTGATCATGATTGGATTTGATTTGAATACTCTGTTATTGATATCTTTTCTAAACACAGGTTATTTTGGTATCCTAATCTTGGAACACAATCAATATCTCTTTTCGATTTGGTTATATCCTGTGCGATATGATGGTCAAATTGGTTAGCTGTTGTGATTGTATATTCTATGTTCGGACCAATTCGAATATCATTTTGTTATATAATCAAATTATGAATAGATATGAATAGTGGTTGTTATACCCAATCGACTCAATTTGGACTGTGTTCGATTGTAACAAATATATCGTTTGAATTCGATTTGAGGAATGAATTGATCGTATCCAAGTCTTATGATTTGTGTCTATAATTAAACTCAGCCTTATTCATTTCAGTTATTTTCCCAGTTTATATTATGGATTTTTTTTACTCTATCAAGACCCTATCTGTTGACTGTGTGGTGATCAATAACGAAATGTGTTTGATTGTTACTCATTCAGTCTGATTCCATTCTAAACGATTTACCTATATTTGCATTTAATTGAACGATATCGATTTATTGCTATGACTATAATGAGTCAACGATGGTTATGATCATTATTTTTGTCATGTCTGTTCACCATGCGATACTCAGAAACCGCATTCTACAACAAATTTTAATGAATATGTTCCGTTTTGATTGTAATTGCAACAACCTGTCCATTTTGACAATTGAATAAAACGATATGAATTTCACATAGATGTAACCAATCGATTGTGATAAGGATTCATTATTATCATATCTATTTTGGATTACATCATACGATTGGCTTGTAATTTCATTTGGATACGAAACAATATGATTACTATTTGCCCCGATTTTATGATAACTAAAAATAGAGCATTCTTTACTCTGTTCCGATTGCATTTATTTTGATATGATTTGATTTAAATGATAATTTCACTTGAATTAGTAGTAATTCGTTTTTGAGGATTATTAAAAGATGATTTGATTTGATTTGATTGAGATTTGGTCCTGTTTGCTATTTTTGACTAGCTACAGAATCAGATGATTCTGTAGCTAAGTTTGTAAAGTCAATTTTTTATTGTTTTCCTAATAAAATATCCTTCTAATTTGATCTTTGTGTTCTGTTGCAGGAAAGTTCGAATTGGCAATAGATATAATGAGCAGTTAGGGGATTTCTTACAGATTCTACTTGCATTTTATTTCCTTAGTTTAGGTGATTTTGGGATATTTCCCAGATTGTGTAAAACTATTTGATATTATCCACAAGGAAGTTTTACCTTGTGAAGAAACCTATATATACTTAGCATTTTTGTAATAATGGATATCCTCAGTTGTGGGAGAACAAGGATATGTAAATCTGATACAAACTGGAGCAGAATTGATGTTTTGTCATAGCTTTTGCTTTTCAATATATCAACACTTTGTTTCAAGTTTTGTATATCACTTTGCTTATGGTTTATGACTAATTTAGCTATCTAAATGAAATGCAAATGATATAATTTTATTACTGTGATCCATATCTTGTCTCTTCCAAATAGATAATAGACATAACAGTTTTTGATTCATTTTGTGAATGATAGCTTTCTCTTCTTCATAGATTGAATTGTTACATATAAGTTTTCTGCATAACAGGTTTCCCTTATTGCAGGAGTTTATAATCAGAAGATTGTTATGATTTTATTTTATGTCTTGTTTGTCCTGTAAAACACTTCAAGAAGCAGCATAGCTGATCATTTCCGAGAAGCTTAAGGACTAAATAGTGTGAATTTCTTCCTCCAACCAGCTTAAGAAGTCGTCATACACATGGCAAACTTGGAGCGTTTCCAGGTTAATTAGTTTGTTGTTTACTGTTTCGATTAAGTAGTTTAATTTAGATGTAATCTAAATTAGATTTATATTAGATTGTTTAATTTCAGTAATTATATTAGGTCATTTAATCGCAGTAATGTTTATTTCTTTTTCATAAAATATAAAAAATCAAAAAGAGATTCTTGGCTGTCTTAGGGCAGAAAATAGATGAGTTTTGCAGGTTTTAATCAAATCTGTAGGTTGTTCATAGTATACATTTGTGAATAAGAGATATTGTAGCTGATAATTAGATAGTTGATTTGAGTTACTATAAGAGTAATTTATTGTTTGTAGATAGAATAGTTAGAGTAGTTTGCATTTAATATATTAGTTCCTTTTCTTTGCTTTATTAGTTTCTAGTTTCCTTTATTTTAGTTTGTTAGTTTAGTTTGTTTCATCAGTTGTATTTAGTGTTAGATTACTTATCTCAGATCATTTCTCTCTTTGGTTTTCATAGAAGACCTTAGAGTGGCCAACGGAGCCGTTAAACTCGTCAGGGTGGTCCATTCCAAATGGCTTGGGTTATTTAGACAACCCCGGACCGGTTCCACTCTCCCAGTTGATGGACCGTCAATTTCACCCGTCAACAAATGGCACTAGAAGGAGGGCCGACTGACAAGCTGGCCTTGTAGGAGCCCTTATTTTAAATGTTTTCAATTTCCCCCATGGCTCCCCAAATCTCTGTGTTGGAACATGCTTTCAACTTCTCATTACTCGATGTTCCCAACGAGACAGTCTCACGCTTGTCCAAACTCACCTTTGATGGTGAAAGAAATACATCTGCTAAAGACCACCTTAACAAGTTTTGGTGCAAGTGCATCAAACATGACATCTCAGATTTAGGATTTTTATGCAGACTTTTCGCTTTTACTTTTAGAGGTCGGATCAAACATTGGTTTGAATCCTTTCCAGGATGTCACATTTTTTATTGGTTTCAATTTGTATATGAGTTTCTAAATGCTTTTTAAATTTATGATTTTGATCAATTATGTGAAGAATTTCATACTTCGCTAATCAACGATGATCCATATTCAGAAGGATTTTTGACAAAATTCTATCATATCCTCTGTAAATTTAATCTCGATGACATGTCATTGGCATTAAATCTCTTATATGATGCTTCCATCCCTTCCATTCAGTCATGTTCAATCACGAATGAAGAACCAATTGCAAATCCTACCACTCAACTGCAAGACCAATTTTCTTCGCAAGAAGATAAAAATTCTTTCGATAATGTTGAACAAGCCAGGGAAGTAGAATCTGTTGATCAGGCCCTTATTGGAAACCAAATTGGTTTTTCCTTTGAATCATTGTATTTTCAGTCTAAGACTTGTATGGAAGATGATTTGTTTATGGCTCAAGGTGGATACCCTCATTCTTGTAACTCATGCTCTAATCAACATTTAAAATCAGTCATTGAAGAACACTTAAGCAACGAAAATCTTCTTGAATGCTCTAGTACTCCCATGAATTTGATTAGAGAAGAAGTTACGCAACTAGAAGAAGAAACTTTAAATCTTCATCCTCAAAATGCACTTTGTTCACAGGAAAGACTAGATGCTTGTCACATAAATTTTGAATTATCTGTCACACAAAAGGCAAATCCAGATGATCATATTATGTTAAGGAATTCATCACCAAAATAGAGTAAGGTTTTTAAAGAAAGTGAAGAGAATTGTCTTGAGAATACAATTGTTGATTATCATAGTTCAAGAGATTCTTTTTATCTTCTTAATTATGATTCCTTTTATTCTTTATATCCTGATCTATTCCTAGATTCTGGTGGACTTGATATCTTACCTACAACATCCTTTTCTTTTCCACCACAATCATTTCCTTTCGATATGCTAAAATTTGGTGAAATCAATTCCAAACCTAACATTGATAAACTTGGATTTGATTCTTGTTCACTTTCTTCACTCACATGGGAAGAGGACATGTTGCGAGATGATTTTACACAGTTTATGGTTGAAAAAGACAATGCATCACATCTTATGGAAATCAATCATTATAAGTTGCATATTCGTTCTTTAATTAGCTCGAATCTTAATGTTTATGCTTCACATTTCGAAATGATCAATCTCATAGAAGGAAACATTCAAACCAATGAATCAATTGATTGCATGAATCCTCCTATGATGAGATTTCCATTGA
>ML797289.1:226726-244350 GCA_009831015.1 Picea engelmannii | reverse complement strand
TGCTCCAACACCAAGCCAACACCAACACCAACACCAAGAGCTCCTTCCCTCTCCACTCCAACTCAAAGATGAAACAATGAGGAAGAAGAGGGAGAGATTGTGCTTTATCTCCCCTCTCTAACCCTAAAAATGCCCTAGGGCCCGGCCCATCCACAAAGCCAAAAAATAAAAAAAAAAAACCAAAAAATGAACTTTTTCGGGCCAAAAATCAGGGAGCGCGGTTCTAGAAGGGTCGGGAGTGGGTTTTGTAGATTCGGGAGTGGAGCGGGAGCGTGGAGCTTCGACAATGGGCAGGGAGTGTCCGAGATAGGTCGGGAGCGCGGTTCGGCCGGTCTGGAGCGTGGGTGGGAGCGCAGTTCCGGGACGCTCCTGCCCAGAGTGCGGTTCGGGGGTCCGGACCGGGGGGGGGGATGCTTCGGCAACCCTGAGTAGGATATATAGGTGACGGGGAAAATGCAGTTTATGTCCATGAATCGAAGTCACAACCTCGGTCCACAAATTGGGAGCTCCAGAATTTGAGAGTACTTCATCAGTATTAGCTTCATTATTTGTCAGCAATGGTATAGAGGATGCTACTGAATCATCAGAAATCACTGCATGGGATACAGAAAATGAAGCTATGGATCATGATTAAGCTATTAATCTCTCAATGGGCTCAGATGTCAACCATAATTTATTTAAAGATTCTGGAACAACTCTTGTTGCTCAAGAAGCCAATCATGAACTGTTAAACCATTTGGAAAGAGGGGTATCTCAACCAGCATATGAGGATGCTCTTCTAGAAGCATGTCTTTATGGGCAGGCAGCAGCTACATAATTATTAATTAACTCAGAAATTAATCAAATTTAATGCTTTTACACATGCATTGGTGTACACTAACTGCCAACCTTATATGGATGCCTTTTAAATTTTAAGCAAGAATAGGGTGAATGTTGGTATGCTTGGGACAGCCCTTGGAAAGCATAGAATTATATGTTCAATCTTGGAGGAGATCTTATGAAAATCACAATAGAACATTAAATGTTGAACAAGTGTCTGCAATAATACAAGCTGACAAGTTATTGTGCTGTTATGGATTTAGAGTCACTACCAGATTTCAGAGAATGAGTTATTCATGCCAAAACACCCTTATTTATATGCCACAAATGCTTTAATGATCATTGGTTGGATTGTCTAAGGCATTTTGCTATTGCAGAAGCGAATCAGGTTGGTAACTATGTAAGAAGAAAATTTGATATTTCTGATAATAGAACTATTGAGCAGCAAGTTCTCGAATCAAATCCACTTCTAGAGGCATTCTGCAATGGGAAGATAGTTCAGATTTTTAACTCAAGTTGCTTGGGAAAATTTGCAGATGTCTTCCAAGAACTATCCTGTGGACTGCCGCCAGATCGAGGAAAGATCTACCAGCAGAAGAGGTGACATGAGAAGACCAGATATCCTACAACAACCATCACTACAGTAACTTTTGGGGCAAAGCAATTCAAGGTGGGGGGACAGTCGCAATACTCGAGGATGATCAGCTTCAGCAATAGTTATTGGTATTCATTGCTCAAAGACAAAAATATAAGTCAATTGATCGGTCTAATTATGGGAGTTAATGAAAAGGGCAGTTAGGCAATGTAACTAGGCTAATTAGCTTAATTATGTCAGTCAGTAAAATTAAAGAAAAAAGTGGGAGTTTACAAAAATGGTTAGTCAGTTGGTGTCAGTCAGTCTAATTTAAAAAAGTGGGAGTTTTCATTATGAGGAGGCTTTTAGGCATTATAATGGAAGGCTTTTTGAGAAGAGTGCTATTGCAAGTAGTCTGGAATTGACTATTTGGGCCAAGAGCAGCATTCATACTGCCTTGGATTCACCCTGAGTTGGTGTCCACACCTTCTCAGGATAGTTTCAGATTGTATTGCCGAGAAGTTTTGACCAATTCAGTGTTGTTACTAAAAAAAGTGGGAGTTTTTGTTATAAATAGGCTTCTAGGCATTATAATGGCAGGCTTTTTGGTAATAGTGCTATTGCAAGTAGTCTGGAAGAGACTATTTATGCCAAGAGCAGCGTTCATAGTACATACTGCCTTGGATTTGCCCTGAGTTGGCATCCACAACATCTAAAGATAGTTTCAGATGGTATATGCAGAGGATTTTTGGCAATTGAGTGTTGTTACTAGCCACTGCTGTTACTTTTCCTTCCCCCATTTGTGCTAGGATCTGCTATTAAGGCAAATACTGTTTCCAGATTTTTAAATTTTCTCTAAAAGAAGAAAATGCAAAAAATATCAGATTTCAAATTTCGGAACATAACTGTTTCTTTGAAGCCTCAAAATCATAATAATTGCCAAAACTTGTACACTACTAGAATGGTTAATAATGGTCAAGATTTTTTCCCAAGTATCATGTTTCTCTTTCCTTTTTCTGTATTCCTTCCCTCTTGGTTGGGTGACTTCTGAACTTTTGGTGGTGCAGTTCGTCATTTAGGTAAAGAGAAAAACTCCTTAAACTAAGCAACTAGATAATTTTATTTACCAAAGTCAAAATAAATTGCACTTTTGTTTTTTCGAGCAGATATTATTGCACTTTTTGTTTTTTCCAGCAGATATTGCTACATTGGTTTTGGGTTAGATGAATCATGATATATAGCATTGAAGATAGGTCCCTGTAAGGATATATCAATTTGGCCAATGTTATTTTGGAACAATTAATTGTTAGACTATAAGCTGGTTTGAAACTTATTGTTTCATAACATTGGTCAGTTTAATCTATTGGAAGACATGTCTCAAGCAAATCCTTCAAAAGGAAGATACATTTGCCTTGCTTGTAGGACTTTAGTGTAATTTCAGTTTTGCTAATGTGATGAGTTCCTAACTGGGCTTCTTAGACTTTTCCATCTTTCTAACTCTCCGTTCTTTTAACTTGCACTTGTAAGCAGGTAAACAACAAGTCCTCTAATTTGTGTCTCGATTAAGAAACTGTCCTTTGGCCACACAATTTATTTCAAAAAATAGTCTTACTCTTTGGGCAGCTGTGCGAGAAATATAGGATAAGCTGGTTGAACCTTCTCTTTTTTATAAGTTGCCAATGAAGGCAGGTGAGAAAAAATCTGACCTAGGTTGGATCACTGCAAAGGACAATGTTGTTTGCATAGTTGTGATGCTAAATCATTGTGCCAACTGTGTGAGAAATTCAGGATAAGCTGGTTTTTATGAGTTGCCAACTTGCCAATGAAGGCAGGTGAGAAAATCTGACCTAGGTTGGATCACTGCAAAAGCACAATGCTGTTAGCATTATTGTGATGGTAAATCATTGTGCCATCACATTAACGTAGATTCTATGCATTTAGCCTATTTGCTGTCAGACTTCTTGGCTCAGTGCATTGCAAAACATGCACTTGTTGTCCTACAGAATATACTTATTCCTTCAGGTATCCCGTTTTACATGTGCTTCTTTTGATATAGTTGGGTATGATAAAGGGTTTTAATAAAGTGGATATCATCGACCTGAAGATTTCATAGGAATCAGTCTGTTTTTGGACAGTTGTTGTTTCTTACAATCTTTTATGATGTATGTAGCTTTATCATTTCCCATAACTCAGGCTGGTGCACATTTCATCTCATACTAATAAATTTGATAGCTTATCCTGCATCTTGCCCCTATTTTCCTATTTGTAATTTTCTTTAATTTATGCTGGCTTGTTTATGGTTTCCATTTTTACTTATGTATAGAACAATCCCAATAGTTCACCTGTTTTTCTGTTTTTAACGTTTTCAGATTCCCCTTTACAGGCATTGAAATGAGTGATGAAGAGCTTGCACGTTTCGTGGAGCACATAGATAAGGATAATAATGGAATCATAACATTTGAAGAGTGGAGGGATTTTCTCCTTTTATATCCACACGAGGCAACCATAGAAAACATATATCGGTATTGGGAAAGGGTTTGCCCCATAGATATTGGAGAGCAAGCAGTTATTCCTGAAGGTATTAACAGGCACACACATGCATCCAATTATCTTATTGCTGGAGGGGTTGCTGGTGCTTTGTCTCGAACTGCTACAGCTCCTCTTGACCGTTTGAAGGTGATATTGCAGGTGCAGACATCAGGGGCTCATGTTATTCCAGCTATTAATAATATTTTTAGAGAAGGTGGTCTCAAAGGATTTTTCAGAGGAAATGGGATTAATGTTCTGAAAGTAGCTCCTGAATCTGCAATCAAGTTTTTTGCTTATGAAATGATGAAAAATTTTGTTGTTAACATCAATGGAGAAGAAAAGGAAGATATTGGAGCTTTTGGCCGCCTTTTTGCTGGTGGAACAGCTGGTGCAATAGCCCAGGCTGTTATTTATCCAATGGATTTAGTAAAAACACGTTTGCAAACATATACATGTGAGGGTGGAAAAGTTCCGAAGCTGTCAAAGTTGTCAAAGGACATATGGGTTCATGAAGGTCCTCGAGCATTTTACAGAGGGCTTCTTCCGTCTTTACTTGGGATGATACCATATGCAGGCATTGACCTTGCTGCTTATGAGACTCTTAAAGACATGTCAAGGCAATATATGCTCAAAGACAAAGGTGAGTCCTTATGTTTCTGCTGCTGCCTCTATGATACTACTAAATAGTAGAAATGCATCACATCATACATGTTTTGTGAATATGTGTAGGTGAAATCTTGGAGAATTTTGATTTGCTTTTCATATACATTTAAGAATTTCATTACAGTTATGTCTTGGATCATGAAACTCTCGTATTAGAAAAGGTGAGGGATAAAAAAACCAAAAATGAATAAGAATTCTAAAGAAAGAAATTTCTACCAGTGATAAAAGTAGTAAATACGAGTTGGAATGACAACCTGTACAGTGCATGAATGGAGTGGGTGCTATACAGCTCTCAGGACTAAGTGAACTGTCCACCCTTATTGACTACTATAAACTCCTACAACTGTTACCATAAATGTGATCTACAGAAGTATCTATAGCAATGGGATCTCCTGTCAATAAATATTTAAAGTCGACAAAATGAAGTAAACACAGTATTTTCCATATTTGCATTGTAAGACTTATTTATAGAGATGTCAAAAACATTGGATTTCAAGGGTTGTATAATTGATGAGTTTACTTACTGATTTGCTAAGTTTTTTACTCCATTCTAAACAAATTTACAATGCTCCATGGCAATGAAAGGCCTCAGTATGAAAATAATGCACATGTTCTAAGAGTTATGAGGAAAGTGACAGTATGCATAAAAGCTTAAATCTTGGACAAGATATTATTAGTGAAGGAGATTTATAAGTCAGTTTGTATAACACTGAAATGACACATACACAAGAGTAGTCTCAAAATATATATCTGACTTACTATTTGCAACATGTTCAACAAAATTATTCCTATCACTTTCTTCCATTTCCAGAATTATAATGTCCGTTTGATGCATTTGTTGTCTTATTTTCCATTCAGCTGAATAAACAGCCTTGTCATCTGCACTGTTATAGCGCAAATTGTAGGTTGGGTAAAGCCCGACCCAACCACAAAGCAAGTGCTACAACTATGGGAATCTTACACACAATGTCACCTCGATGTAGGTCTCGCACTTCAAGGGTGACTAGGTCACTCTAGGGAGGCGATCCCAGTGATCCTAGGGGGAATGCGAAGGATGAAGGGAAGTGTAAGGAGAAGTCCCCTAGAAGGTCAAGTGATGGAAGAAATGATTGGTTGGAAATGGTAAGTGAAGAGAAGTGGATGGATACCAAGTAAAGAGATAGTTGCCGGTGCACCTGTACCTGCTTGAGACACAATAAAAGACACTTTTCCAACCAAATATAGTAGTGGATCAGCAAGTTAAGCTTGCTGTCCCTAAAATAAAGCAGCATACAAGTTAGTAAATCAGCAAATACATGTTACACTAAAGCTACTTTGAGGTGTTAGATTGACTAACTAGTTAGTAGGTGAGTTAGGTTGGCAAATAGCTAGGTTTAGGCTAGGCATTGGTCAATGGTTTAGGGCTGTCACAAGTTTGAGTTTTCTGCAGAAAATTGCCGACCTATGGCTGTAGCTAACTAAGGAAAATATCAACAAAGTTAGTGGTCAGATGTTAGTGCTAGGTGGCCCAAAAAGTGCGCCCTAGCTAGGAGACTTAGTGAGATATTAGCATCTAGGTTTAGTGATTTTCTGCAGCCTAATGGCTGTAGGAAACATGTTAGTACAGAAATGAGAAATCATGGAAGAAAAGGGACGCCCTAAGGGAGGAAAAATCCCCAAGGCATCAAGATCACTATCCAAAAGAGAAAGCTTGCAAAGGTTGAAATTTCACGTTTGTCGAGGCAATTGTTTTGTATCTCCAATGCAACTTGAAGTTGATTAGTGCCTTAGACTATTGGGTAATGGGGTCAAAGAGATGAAGAAGCTTAACTAAAGCCTTTGGGGGTGTACGCCCTTKTATTTCCCAAGTATAGATAGACTTCTTAGGGTCATGCCAAGAGGGTATATGCCCTTGTATTTCTCTTTGCAAAAACACCTTGAGAAACAATAGACCTTACAAAAGTTAAGCTTGGATAAAAAATTTGACTTGCAAATGCCCTAGGGGTGTACGCCCTTGTAATTCCTAGGGTTTTGTAAACCAAAACAAGAATACCTTGGAGGGTGTACGCCCTTGTAATTCTCCAAGGCAACTTTTGCATAATAATCTCCTTCAAAACAAGCAAATGAAAATACCTTGGGGAGGGTGTATGCCCTTATACTTCTCCCAAGGGTTTGACAAGGGACAAATTATAGAATTTAAAGCAAGATAACAAGACAATAAATGCAGATTTCTCTTACCAAATTTATAAATAGCATTGAACAAACCCTTATCTCCAAGATCTAGAACATCCACATGCAAGAGAAAGAGATTCCAAGCCTAGCGCATCACTTTTCCACCAATAGCCCAGAAAAAACCAAGACAAGTGCAAAGAGAGAGAGAGAATGCTCAAAGCTAGCGCAAATTTCAGTCCAATAGCCTCTCACAATGGAGAAGTATGTCTTATTGAAAATGAGATGAGGTGATCTCAATTTATATGATCCTCCTAAACATAATTTGTCCACAATTGTCCATAATGTTAGGGTAAAACACAAGACAAGGGGATAACAACCCCTGTCTTGTCCCTTTACTATAATTTAACACCATTTTACACATAGAAAACCCTAAAACAAAGGTGACGTCATCCCTTGAAGGAGGACATTTTGGCAAATTGAGCAAGTTGTTGGAGTTGTGTTGCAAAGTAGGGCCTCCAAAGGCCATGTGGCAATCATCCAGAGCCTCTCCACCTCAAAATGCCATGTGTCATGCTTTGTTTCATCATCAACCACCACATGCCCCTCAAATGTCAAGCCCCTAGGGAGTGACGTTTTGCCCCTTCTCGGCAAGTTGTTTGGCATGCTAAAGGTGGGCTATGTCTATCTAGTTGTCTCCGAGGCCTCCGAAGGCATCTTTCTATCATCTGGCATGTGGGCTTATGTCATCCATCATGTGGGCTGCTTGCCCTCATGGAAGCCCAAGCTAGGCTTGCTCTTCCAAAATTGGCCACCAACCTGTACTTGTAAGACAAATGGATACGCCCTCTAAGGATCTCAAGTCAAAGCATCATGATGAGTAAATCAAGTCAATAAAAGAGCCATTAAAGCATGTATACCAGGACTACATCATACAAACATGTGCTTAAGAAACTCACTAACTCACTCATGCTTTCGTCAATTTCCTTTTAGCCATAACTCACTCATGCTTTTGTCAATTTTAGCAAAAGGACATGCATTAGAAAGCTAAATTTGGCCTCCATGCGTTTCTTTCACTCCATAAAGCCAATGCACGTTCATTATCATTAATTACTCCCTTTCTTCCTCAAGTGCGCCTTCCTAAGTTTTAGGACGCATTCTCCTCCCTTGTGCGCATGTAACCTTCATGCAAACTCATCTCACACTCTTCACATATCTCTCTTCCTCATGCACTTAGACTCCAAATTTAACCACTCATGTGTCTTCTCCTTCTCCCTTGGGATATGCGCCCTCCTTATGCTATATATTGGATGCTTCACAAAGGTTCTTGGTCGGTTCTTGCAGCAGCAACATAGTGTCTCTCTCATTCTTCTCTCTCTCTCTATAGTCTAGTAAATCCTCTTTGAGCAAAGTAGTCATTGTACCGGTTGTAGGCTTGCCAAGTGTGGCACAAACAGTCCTCTTATAAGCTTCATCAATAAAAAAGTGTGTGTTTGTCTTCAAACCTCGTTCTTGGTGGTATTATGGTAAATGTGTGATCTGATATGTCATTTTCTGAACTGTTCATTATGGTTAATTCTGATCTTTTTGAATAGTTTTTTTCTTTTTTTTCCAGTCTATTATCATTGTGCTAATTCTTCAGGTTCCCTCCAAGCGTAGAAGTTTATTTTTTCTCATCACTTTGGAATGCTTTTACATGCTGTTCAAGATGAACAACTTGCTGTTTCGTAGGTTTTACACGCAGAAATTAGACCTAGAGGCAGCCACAAGGTGCTTCAGTGTGCCTAGGGATTCCCCCCAGAGGCTAGCAAGCACTAGCCCAAACGGAGAGGGGTTTGGCCAGTGACAATTTGGGGCCATTACTCCTTTAATTAGCCAGGTTTTCATCGCTGTCCTAACACAATTATCAGCTCAATTGGAGGGTGGAAATTTGTGCTAACAGGCAGTTCTTGCATATTTGAAGCCTTCAGGAGATAAGATATTCTCGAAAGCAGTGTGAATGCAGTTTACATATTTGGCATTGTGCTACCTCTCAAAGTTTTTAAGCTGTTTCTGTTATGTGTGAATTTGTGTATGAACATGTAAAATTCATTTTTAGCAGTCTTAGATGAGATGTTAGCAGTTAAGAAAATTTCCATGGTCTGAAAAGTATGTCACCAGTCTAAGATGGGTCAACACTAATAATTTTTTATGTGATTATGTTTTAGTGTATATTTCCTCCTAATATCTACACAACAAATAGATTCTTGACATTTTTATCTTAAGGTATTCTTGTTGTTGATCTTAATTCTTAAATCAAAGCTATAATTCCTCAATCTGGCTATTGCAAATGTCAGAATATTTTTTTTGTTTGTTTTACCGAGTTCAGAGAATTTTCATGAGATTTGGGCAACTTAATATATACAATTTACATTTTGTTCCAGATTGTTGATGTAGGTCCCTTGGTTAATTTCTATGTATCTTATGGCTTTTGTGTATGTGAAAATATGAGCTTTCAGTAACATTTATTTGAGTGGATACTTTTCCACAGACCCAGGTCCTATTGTGCAACTAGGATGTGGAACAGTTTCAGGGGCACTTGGAGCAACATGTGTCTATCCTTTGCAACTTATCAGGACACGGTAAGTTCCAAAAGATGTAATCAAGGCTTTCCATGGTTGTACTCCCTTCTTTTAGATGCTTATTTATATTGGGGCATTTTTCAGAATTTGTTTGACTTAATGACTGAAATTTTTAGATGTGCAGATTACAAGCTCAATCTATGAATTCACCTTCAAGATACAAGGGCATGTCTGATGTTTTTTGGAAAACCCTCCAGCATGAGGGGTTTTCAGGTTTCTACAAGGGCCTTTTTCCAAATTTGCTGAAAGTGGCTCCAGCAGCTAGTATTACTTATTTAGTCTATGAGAAAATGAAAAAGGTGCTGCAGCTAGATTGAAGAACAGGTCGAAGAGGGAAGTCTTATTTTGTTTTGTGTAATAGGATAATGACGATAACATTTAATTTTGACAAGAGTGGCAGGGTAAAGAGCCCTCCAGAATTATTTGTAGGTTATAATTTTATTCAGAATACCAGCTCACTGGAGCTGTACAGCAAAAGATAAAATTTCTTTCATTCGTTCTCTGAGCTTTATCAAAATTTGATGTTCTCCAGTGGTTTGGAGTTGCATCTTCTGAGCTCTTTGCCATGGTAGCAGGTAATTATTAATACTATTATTTGCCTTCCTGTCGCCTTGCAATGTGAAGAAAGATGTCAAGATATCGGTTTTATGTGGTCACGACCATCAAGGTCTGCAAGGTTGTGCTACCCGTGATTTATATAACAAGTTAACATGTGCAGTATCACTTGGGCAGTGTTTATTATTTTAAAATTTACTCTTAATGATTTATTTTGAATTTATAAGTATTGTCTTGTATTTGAATATCTGTACTGTGTCTGCTACAGGATGATATGCAGGTTTGAGAAACTTAACATGTGGAAGAGATAGGACTCGCCTGTATATTGTTTCCAATAAATTTTGTACTGATGGTAACATGCTGCCTTATTATTTTAAATATTATTGGAAGTTATGAGGACTCTTTGGCCTTGCCCATCAGCTTTGGTACATTGCTGAAGGTTTGGCGTTTCTGCAAATGGATTTATAGGTTAGCAGGTTTGTTGTATGATGTAAAACCTTTTAGGTTATTATGGAAAAATTCAGAGGATTCTCCTTCTAGAACTGATATGCTTAAGGCTGGTCAATTTGGGGTTTCTTTCCTAAAAAATGGCATTTAATCTGTTAGTCTGATCCAATGGATAAAAAGGATGGCCTCATTGGATAGACATACAATCTAAAGTATTTTGAACTTCACTGATAACTAGTCCATTCAATTTCTATAATGTTTCTGGTAGGCAAAATAACCAATCAGTGAGCAATGCTCATAACTGATTTTGCGAGTTATTTATTCACTTATTGGTAAGCTGGGCATAACTTTGTAAGAGTAAGCTTGAAAAGTGAATTAACTTTCTTTCATGTAGGATGTTTCCACAGACCAAGTTTGTGTTGTTTTGGAGAGGGGTTCAGGGTTGTTGCCCACCAAACCTACATTTCAAATGTTAATGAAATGCAACTCTAGGGGAACTTAGGAAGGTTTCCCATTGTCACCACAACTCTTCCTTTCACTTTAGGAGGGTTCCTTTCTAGCATAAGGGGGGAAAACCCTAGAAAGATTGTTTTAGGATGTTATTTAGAAGTAAAGGGATGGTTGATTCTACCAAGACCAGTGCCTATCCAATTGGATCATGGACTCAAGATTAAAGAACAAGAGGGTTTGAATATGATAGAGAAGACATAATTAAACCATCACTGATGTGCCATAATTAGTCCAAAACAGATTTTTCAGATTATGCAAGAACAAGTAAGAGCCTTTAGACAAGATGCACCATCACAACCATGAAATTACAATGAACAATAATGTGCAACCAATAAATTAAGAAGTAACAACCATTATATGAAACCCTAGATGGAGTAGACAAAGGAGGACATCCTTCTTATTGAATGAGCAACCAACAATACATCATTTCTTCAAATCTGATTCCACCACAGTACCAAGAAGACCGAACAGGTCACATCTAACCTTCCTCAGCTAAGACAACCTATAAAAAATGGAGTGAAACAGTGCTAACCAGAAAATTACAGCAACAAAATTCCTCAATAATTCAAGACTATATCGAGGATTAGGGAGGGTTTAACAACCTCAACCCTAATCTCTTCTTTTGTGACAAACTATACAAGGATTATTTCAGCAACAAACTCATGGTAATTCTTGCAAAAACACTAATCATCCATGAAAAGAATAAAGAGATGGAAAATCCTCACATTGAACATGCCTATTCAATCCTACCCATTGTTACACTTATCGTTATCGGGAATTTATCGCCGGGGTCCAAAATTGAAATTATCGGTAATATCAAAGAAATTATTCGGAGATTGTCGGAAATTATTGGGAAAAATAAAAAAAATACAAAAACAATCATTTTTTTCAACTTTTTGAACTTTTAAAGCAACATCAACATCAAACTAACACATTGTCACATAAATATGAAAATAAAACTACAATATAAGATATATAAGATGTCAAGTGGTACATCAATCATCGATATTGAAATATGATATCTGTCTTGACCCCTGAGTCATAAAATTCCTAATAAGATAATACAAAATCACATCAAAACAAAAATAAATCTATCTCATGAGATGATTATCACGAGGCATCTAGATACTACAAGCCTACAAGGCTAATCGTGATGCACTAAGATATCAACGATTCCCTCTACCCCTTTTACGAGAAAAGTTGACCGTTGGTGCTTTCCCTCTAGACTCAGTAGGTGGACATGTTGAGGCTGATCTTGAGGTGGTAGCTACAACTCCTGGGGATAAGGAGTCTAAGGTGGAAGTTGTAGTGGGATGTCTTCCACCTCTTCCCCTAATTGGCAGTCTCCCGACTCTCTGTGGAGGTTGTGGCACTGGCTCAGGAAAACTCTCAATGTCCTCATGCTGCTCCAAATTTGTCTCTCCTATAAGTGGAAGATTCTATGGCTTTGATACCTCCTCCCCCTCCAACCACTCAGGTGCCTCCTCCATGATAGGCTCCTCGGTCTCCACCCTCCACGGACTCGTGGTGTCAATCGAATCCAATACAATGGCATCAATATCGAGTACTTAGTTTATCTGCTTCACCCACAACCTCAGATTGTATTAGACATAGACCATGTCATTGAGGTGGTGGACATCTAACCTGTATGAAGGACAATTTGTAATTAGAGAATGAATCATGATGTCCCATGGGCATAAATTAAAATTAATGAGATCATAAAAAAATAAAATTTTAATTTGAACATTTCTAACCTGTTGCGCTTCTTGGAGTGTATCTTTTCAAATACAATCCAATTACGCTCACACCCTGAAGAGCTGCAAGTTTTGACTCAACACCTAAATGGCGAGTTTTTGCAACTTTGGGACTCTACTGCCATAGTTTGCCCACCAAACATCTATGGCAAATAAATGGAAAAGAAATAGAACAAATTATATTCCCATTAAGTAGCAAATATTTAAAAGATAGAAAGGAAATACATTGAAATTTGAAAGTTTGAAACAAATTGTAGCATACCTGGCATCATAGTGGTCCTGTCTTGGATAGCCATCTCATACCCAAATGTCCCAACACTCGGCTTATATATCTGAATTTGTTTGGAAATCTTCGAGCGTTCAACATGATTCAACACCATCCTTTGAACACATTGGAAAAATCCATCCATAACCTTTGCATCAAACCTAAATCCACATGGATAAGAGTATGCGGGGTTGAGGTAGAGCCTTGCTACATGAATCAAACAATGGAGAGTGTTGTTCCATCGCTCATCAATCACACTCCATATCTCGGTGCGTTTAGTGAATCCCTCTTCCCCCTTGCCCTCATAATACCGATGGATAGCTTCCTTGGCCCTATCCATGACCTCATACAAGTAGCCCATTGTGGGATTGTGACCATCAACCAAGCGAAGAACCTTTACCAAAGGTTCATTGATAGTACACAACTCCTACACTCCCATCCAAAAACTCTGATCGTGTTTCACAACTTGAGCTATGGCTTGCCCATCCACTTTAGTGCTATAGACAAAAGCATTCCACTCATTCGAAAGAAACATCCTCTGCAACTCCAACATATAATTGTGGAGAGACTGAAGAGTAATGAAGCTTGTCGCAAAACACGTGATAGCAGGACGAACCAACTCCTTATTCCCTGTGAACTGTCTCATGAGTGTAAGAACATTTGTATGATTATATATATATATATATATATATATATATATATATTTTGTAACACTCCTAGCCGACTCAACAATTTCCTTGATCCAAGGAATTTTGCCCATGTCCTCTAGCATCAAATAAATGCAATGGGTAGCACAAGGAATCCAATATAAGATCTGACACCTCTCCATGAGCAACTTGCCAACAACAACATAATTAGCAACATTGTCTGTAATGACTTGGACAATATACTGCGGCCCTATCTCCCGGATGAAGTTACCCAACAACTCACATAATAACTGTGCATCTTTAACATATGAAGATGCATCGATAGATTTGATAAACATTGCCCCCTGTGACAATTAACCAAGAAATTGAGAATGGACCTGCCCTTCCCATCTGTCCAACCGTCTGACATAATGGTGCATCCTGTGATCTCCCTTGATTCCCTCAGCTCGCCCAATCTCTTTGTGCAATCAATCTTTTCCCCTTGAAGGAGAGTCCCTCTCAAGTCATTAAAAGAAGGTCCCTTGTATCCTGGACCAACAATAACAACAACTTCAAACATGGAGTGGTAGAATGGGTTGTCCTTGGCAATGTTGAATGGTATGTCACTCCCCAGAAAACATCTAGCAAGAATCCTATTGGCACTGACCTCGACACAAAGAAAGGTGAGGATGCTGAGGGGCCAGGCATTGTGGAATGTGAGCCCGAGGATTGGATTTCCCCCACTCCTGAGGTGCTTCCATATCTATTTGCAAGCTCAAAACTTGTTTCTTCCCTTTGATCTCTCTTCTTATTCATTTAAAAAATGGATTGATTAGCAATGTGGACAAGCTTTGGGCTAGATGCTTTGCAAATCTCCACATCATTCCTTGGGATTTTGGCAAGGTGGTATTTCAAGCGATTGATGCCACCAAACATTTCCATACCACATAACTTGCAATTCAACCTCATTCTGTTATGGCCATCATAAGGTATACCATACTCCCACATTGGGTCCAATAGTTTTGGCATTTTGAAATGTGTGGATCACTGATTAAATTTTTAAACCTACGTGACAAAAAAAATGGGGGAAATTTAGAATCTAAATCCACAAAAAAACGTAAAAAATGCTACAATTAAACTACCATACCTACATAACTGTTAAATCCTCCATTAAAAAGGGGAAAACCAAGTTATATCTAATGGACATGCAAACCCTATACTAAATCTTGAAAAACAAAGAAAATGAGGGCATAATTTTGTTTACATACCTGGTTCAATGGATATGGTAGATTGGGGTAGATCCCCACTCCAAAAATGCTTACTTGATGGCACAAAAAACTATGAATTTTTCTTTGTTTGCTTGATGGAAAATAGTTACAACACCATTAGAGCTCAAACCCCACAAGCAACATTTGCAAAATGAGCAAAAAAAACCCCAAAACCGGTTTATAAGCCAAAAGGCATGCGAAAATTTAGCAGGCCGATAATTTCGTTCGACTTACGATATTATTAGGAATTTCACACGATATTATCAGGAATTTTTGACGATATTATTGGCAAGCTTGTGTTTGGCGATATTATCAGGATAAATCCGATAATATCAGGATAAGTGTAACACTGATCCTACCAAAGATATTCAACTAAAAACTTGGAGGGGGACTACCACTCTTCTAGCCATGATTTTAGCAAGCAAATCTTCTCCTTTATATATACCTTTCAAATAAAAATGTAATTTATAAAATAATCTCTCTTTTTAGAAGGCCCTAGAGTCCTCCTTGAGTGGAGCGCTCCCTTTTTCCTTTTAAGTGAATAAATTGGGTCCACAATGCCACTTGTCATCTCCATAGTAAAAACACCTTTCATTTGAGGGTTTGATCTTGTCAATGACGCCACATGGCATCTCCGCATGCAAAGAGCTTGCTTCCAAATATTTAAAAAGACCTCAAACAATGTGTCCTTACCCCCAAATACCTCAAAAGGTGAAATATGCCTCCCAATATGTGAAAATGGATAAATAACGTGTCCTCACCCCAAACGTTCTCCACAAAGGGGAACACACCTCCAAATATGTGAATATGCCTCGAATAATGTGTAATGCCCCCAAGAGACATTCTTTGGCCATACAAATGATTCTAGTGCCACATGATACCATTCTAGGCAAGGGGTTCCTCCCTTAGCTCCTTTTTCTTGACACTAGTCAAGCTCTCGGTGTAGGGTTAATGCTCCTTTGGCCTCTCCCTACCACATGTCATGCTTTGGATCCCTTACAAGGTAAGGCGTTTTTTCCTTGGGCAGTGTTTGACCCTTACCTTGCCTAAATCACATTAGTTCACTGTGTTCATTGCCAGATTTGTGGGCTAGTTTGGTTGTAGTTGTTGGTAGTAATGCAATCACATTAAAGTTTGATGATGTGGTTTCATCCTTGTTATTGGAAGAAACGAGGAGGAAAACTATGGATAGCTAGAGCACGAATGCCTTATTTGTAAGAGGACGTACCCTGGATAGAAATAAAAAGAAGTCCTTGAGTGGGAGATCTAAATCTAGAGGTAGATCTAAATCTCTAGTAAAATCCTTGAAGAAATGCTGGAAATGTGGTAAAGTTGGGCATTTTAAGAAGGATTGCAGATCAAAAAGTGTTGAGAGAGGGAAGGGATTTGATGACGTTCTTTCCACATAAGGGAAAGTCTCCTTAGAGGGAGGGGATGTGTACTTGGCTTCTTCAAGCACACATGCAGATCATGATGTTTCGCTGATTGAATTAGGTTGTTTTTTTCATATGACTCCCCCTGTAAATGGTTCGAGGAGCAATGGTGTTGATGAGGGGAGTTCGGAATGGAACTCTATACAAGCTGTTGGGAAGCACAATGAGTAATGGGTGTAACAATTTTGTTGTTTCTGAGGGTGAATAAAACAAAATCCTTATGGTCTTCAGAGAAAAGACAATGCCGTGGCATCAAACATTGGGACATATTGGAGAGGAGGGCCTTCAAGCACTACATGGTAAAGGTATGGTTGAAGGTATGTTTGATTGCACATTGGATTTTGATTTATGTGAACATTGCATATATAGTAAACATAACCGGGTAAGATTCTCATCTGGTGGTACAAGAGCAAAGGGGATCTTAGAGTTAATACACAATGATGTGTTTGGACTTGTTCTTGTTCCATCACTAGGTAAATCTATGTATTATGTTTCATTCATTGATAATTTCTTGAGGAATACATGGATTTATTTGCTTTGAAAGAAATTTACAGTCTTTGGTAAATTTCAAGAGTTTAAGGCTCTTGTGGAGAATCAGAGAGAGAAGAAAATAAAGGTGTTGAGGACAGAGAATGGTAATGAGTTTTGTGGGAATGAATTTGAAGAATTCTGTAAGAAGTGCAGTATAGCAAGGCAAAATACTACTCCATTCACACCTCAACAGAATGGGGTTGCAGAAAGGATGAATAGTACGTTGATGGAAAACGCAAGGAGCATGCTTCGTGGTGCTGGGTTAGGACATGAATTCTGGGTAGAGGTAGTGGGTATTGCATGTTACCTGGTAAATAGATCACCCTCTTCAACTTTGGTGGACAAAAATCTGCATGAGGCATGGATGGGTAAGAAACCCTCTCTTGAACATCTTAGAGTGTTTGGTTGTGATGCTTATGTACATGTTCCAAAGGAAAATAGGAGTAAGATGGATAATAAAACTGAAAAGTGTATCTTCATTGGTTGTAAAGATGGTGTAAAATGGTATAAACTTTGGAACCCATAAACTAAGAAGGTTGTCTATTGTTGGGATGTTGTCTTTAGAGAGGTTAAAGATGTTCCCAAACAGGAAGTCGCACAAAAAGAAAAAGAACTAGAGACAATAGAATTTGAGTTGGAGGGTGAAGAATTTGACTCAATAGAAGAACAATAATTAGAAGAAGAAACTTGTTGTCGCCTAATACACACCTACAAACGTGGAGAAGTCTCCAACCCACTTGGTGTTGAATTTTAATGAAGATTTGTACCTTGGACAAGTGGTTCCTATGGGTTTTTAAACTTTTACCTAGGAATGTGGTCCACAACTTAAAAGTGGGTCTTTTTCATAAAGTCACTTTATAAGTGGTAAAGTGAACTTTAAA
>ML797289.1:209789-220526 GCA_009831015.1 Picea engelmannii | reverse complement strand
TCATTTTAATATTTAATGCATATTAATGTTTGCAAATTTCATTAATATTGGGAAAGGGCATTAAACATTTGGAGTGATAAGGAGTGATTGAAACCGGGATTGGGATAAATTGCAGGGTGAGAAAACATAGTAAAAATCAACACTTGGTGTGTCATTGGAGGCACAAACTTGGGTCTAGACGCATTGTCACCTCAATCTAGACTCCTTTCGTCTAGGCTCACTCCTAGGGAAGCCAAGGGGGGTAGACCCTATTAAATTATGTGAAAGATTTATTCTAGTTCTAGGAGTTAATTAATTTATGGATTAAGGGGACCCAACCCAATGACAATCAACAATGCAAGATGCAATTCTTTCAATGACATACAAACCTTTCTTTTTACAAATAACAAATAGACCAGTGCCTAAAGATTGCCAAATTTAACTTATTGAGATATGCACAATAAAAAATTACTTCTACCACTTGAAACAAAATATGGAATATCTATACAATGAATTAAACAATACTTAAGAAAATTATTTCCCAAAGAACAAAGAATACTTGAAATAAAGACTAAAGAATGCTTTGACAGGTGAATATTCACATGTAAGGAAATCGCTGAAAAAGAATGAAATAAAAGTGCTTGAAAATAAATTACATGAAGAGGAAATTGCAAGACTTGAAATGTAAATGTTTTGCAATGTGGGTAGGTTGCTTTTAGTAAATTTTAGGTCTTTCTTTGACTTAGGGTAATTAGATGTGAATTGTGAGAATCCTAAGCTATGTGACTACCCCAAGTTCCTTATCCCCTAACCAAGAGGAATTGTTGGGTCTTCAATAAGAGAACAACAAGGTTCTCCCCTAGCTCCACAGGTCAAATCCAAGGTGTTGGGCGCTCAACAAGGAGGACACTCTGTGCCAAGAAACCGTCCCTGACTTCAACCCCTTCTAGCCTCCTCAAGTCACCTCTTTTTATTGGTCAAACAATAATAGATCTAGGTGCCTAATTAGACTAGCCACACAATCCTTTGCCCTTTCTTGTCATCCAAGATCCATAAAGTGGTAGGGGGAGGGAATACGAGGCAAATGGCGGGGCAAATGTTTATTTTCTTTGCAAAAATGAAATGTTTAGTTACTAGCTTGCACGATTTTGCAAGGGTGGCAAAACCACTCACATGCAAGGTGTGGGAAAAACAACAAAATAACTTATAAGGAATGGTATAGCTGACTAGCCACACAACTTTGCCTTAGGGACAAAGGTGGGAAAAAATGAGACAAGTTAACAAGCCTCACAATTATGGCACAATATGGAGAAAAAAGCTATCGATTTTGTGGCCAAGGTGGGAAAAAAGACTTGAAAAATGAACAAGTGAAGACTCACCAGTCAACCTTCTCTTTATGGGAGAAGTGGAGCAAATAACTTGAGCAAAATCAGAAATCTAAACTAGCCGGCACGATTTTGCAAGGGTGGCAAAGCCACTCACCTACAAGGTGTGGGAAAAATACTAAAACTAATTTACAAATTTCAAATTTGGAAAATAAATAAAGAATGCAAGCCCAAGAGATTCTCTTGGGCTGCTTACAATGATTTATAAAGTAAGAGGAGTGAAAGGGCTTGGCCCCACAACTCTTGGATGCTTCCTTGAGTTCCTTGTGGCCAAAAATGGGCAACACCTCCCCTTAAATGGACGAAAACCTGCATAAAACAACAAGCTTTGTGTGTTGGGAAATGCTAAAAGTGACTTAGAATAAGTTAGTTTTGGTTAGTACATAAAACATAAATTGTTATGTAAAAATATGAACTAAAAAAGATGATTAAATTTGCAAGGTTATGGATGAAAGGAGCTTGAAACTGAATGATAAATAGCATGGAAATGAAAACAGAAAATAAAAAGAAGTTTTTGATGGTTGGACACGTGGGATTCCAGACTTAGAATCCACTCCTCCAAGCCTTTGGTAACCTGCAAATATGCAAATCCTTGCTACACAACGAGATAAGAAGGTGAGATCCTCTAAATGGCTTGTAAAATACTTTTCAAACACAAAGAAAAGCAACCCACAAAGACTTATAGTAATACTACTACAAATCTATCCCCAACAAAATACTTTGCTTGGGGTCTTCAAGTAGAACAATGTAAGCATGAAAATACACTAAAATTTGCAACTAAGTTACCTCAATGAGAACACCATGAAAGAACACCAAGAACACTCCAAGATAACACCAAGAGATCCTCCAAAGCTTCACTTTTGTTACCTCAACGATGATTGCAAATTTGCAGCAAGATTACAAGAGAGAATGTGAGTGGGAGAGCAAGAGGGAGTGAGGAGAAATTTGGGCAGCATGAAGTTACAATGAGAGATCATCTTCTAAATGAGGAGAGGAGGCCTTCTTTTAAGGGAGAGAAGGAGAGAAGACCCCCCTTGCATGTTTTACAAGTGTCGTCTCTTTGCAAGGGGAGGCTGCTCAAGGGGGGCACACCATGAGGAAGGGGGGTGCACCAAGGGAGAGAGTAAAAGGTTGTTAGGGGGTGGGAACCCCCTTCCTTGTGTTTAAGCATATCTCTATGTTCCAAGGGGGGCGCCCAAGGTGTGGGGCCCTCCCAAACCTTTGCTTTCATCACTTGCTAATTTGCCATGAAGAGGGGGGGTGCCCCTCTCTCTAGGGAAACACTTGAGTATGTCAATACTTGACCTTGGGGGCCCCTTTCTTATATCAAAACCTCTTTCGAACTTCCCTAATGATAAAAAACCATTCGATAAAAGGACTTCCCTAATGATAAAGTCCTAGGCAACCAAATCATCACAACTTGATCCATGCTAATATGTTACATCACAAAATTTCCCACGCAAGGGAGCGAACATTACGTGGAGAAGAAAAGAGAAAAATAGAAGTTTTGGGGGCAAAATTTTCCCTGCTGAGCCATAGGTCTTCAACCTTGTCATGGAACAAGGTATATGTCTTCATGGTACATGACGTTGACACCCAGTTGAAATAGGTGGTCAATAAACCTCATACTCCAATATTGAGGAGATTGGCTCAGGAAAGAAGACAACCAAAAATGTATGCTCCACTTGATTTTCGTTCTAATCTTGCTTTGTCTATTACTGATGATCCCATAACAGTTAGGGAGGCAGTGGATTCAGAGGAAGGTAAACTCTCGAAGAAATCCATGGTTGAAGAAATGGCTACCTTAGATAAAAATGAGGTTTAGGATTTAGTTGAGTTGTCAGCTGGAAGAAAGCTCGTTTGTAGTAAATGGGTGTTTAAGAAGAAGTTGAATGTAGAAGGTAAAGCGGAGAAGTATAAAACATGCCTAGTAACAAAGGGATATTCCTAAGTAGAGGGAATAGATTTTGGTGAAATTTTTCTTCTAATGCTAAATTGACTTCTATTAGATTTCTTTTGTTTGTTGTTGCTGCTTTTATCTTGAAGTAGAATAGATGGATGTAAAGACAAAATTCTTGCATTGGGATCTTGAATAAGAAATCTACATGAAACAACTAGAAGGTTTTGCTGTGAAAGGTAAGAAAGAGTTGGTTTGCAAGTTGAAAAAGTCCCTATATGGGTTAAAGCAATATCCAAGGATGTGGTATCAAAGGTTTGATACTTATATTTTGGGACTTGGTTTCACAAGGAGCAAAGCTGATCATTGTGTATTTCAAATTAGTTGGAAATCATTATATTTATGTGGTGTTGTATGTTGAGGACATGTTGTTGATTGGACAATGGAAACAACCATGAAATAATCAAGGAGGTAAAAACCCAATTGTCCTCTAAATTTGATATGAAATATCTTGGTGTTGCAAATTTTATTTTGGGCATGGAAATTAAAAGAGATTGGGAAAACAGGAAACTTTCGTTGAATCAAAAGAAATATGTTGAGACAATATTGTAGAGGTTTACTACGGAGGAATGTAAACCGGTGAAGGTCCCTATTCTTGTAGGTGTGAAGTTATCTACAGATCAATGTTCCAAGACACAAGAAGAGGAAGAAGACATGTCTCATGTTCCTTAAGCTAGTGTTGTTGGTAGTTTGATGTATGTAGTGGTCTATACTGGATTGGACATTACACATTTAGTGGGAGTTTTGAGTAGGTATATATCAAAACCAACGAAGGAGCATTGGACAACTATAAAGAGGGTTTTCAGGTATTTGCATGGCATTACAGAATGTTGGACTTACTTGGATTTGTTGACATAGACTGGGTTGGAGATCTGGATCTTAGAAGATCTACTAGACTGAGTTGGAGATCTGGATCACAAAAGATCTACAAGTGGTTATGTGTTTAACTTATTTAGAGGAGCAATCAGTTGGATGAGCAAGAGACAATCTGTAGTGGCACTCTCAGCTACAAAAGTTGAATACATGGAAGCTATTCATGCGAGTAAGGAAGCTGCATGGTTACAAAGATTGTGTTTAGGTATTGGGTTTGTACAGTAAGCTGTAAGGTTAGATTGTGATAGTTGGAGTGCAATCTTTCTGGCAAAGAACCTAACTTATCATTCTAAGACAAAGCATATTGATGTCCAGTATCACTTTGTGAGAGACATGGTTGAAGACAAGAAGGTGCTGCTAGTGAAGGTGGACACTTTGAAGAATGTTGCAGATTAGTTGACAAAGTCTGTGAGCACTGAGAAGTTTCTTGGTGTAGAGAAACAATGGGCATTGTTGATCATGTAATCTTGGGCTCCTCTGCATGCAAAGAAAACAAGTGGGAGAATGTTGGGTGTGTGTTATATTCTTTGCATGATTAGCCCATGCACACTGTACACTGGAATGGGAGCAAGGGGGGGCCGCGGCCCGCAACCCCCAATAAATTTTTTTAGGTTATTTTTAGTCCATTTTGTCCTGCTTTTGATGTTTTTCGGCCCATTGTAATATAATTTCGGTCGAGGAATCTAATCTGGGTCAACAGATTAGGGTTTTGGATGTTGCGGGATCCTATATATTGTATTGTAATAGTGAAGTTAATACAATGAGAGTTAGAGGTGCGACTCTAAACATTTGTTGGTTTTCCCGGTTAAGGGTTTCCAGGGTAAATTTTTAAGTACTATGTGTGATTGCTATTGTTTTCTTTTTGTTTTATAAAGCATCTGTGTATGCATTGCTATACTATAAATGTTTAAAATCTACAAGGTAGAGGAGAGTTGCTTAGCAAAGTTTGATCCTGATATTGATGACTTGGGTTGATTGATTTGCATTCAGTTCCACTAGAGTAGGCATAGCACTAGACATTGTAGGCACTAGCCATGCTTCTACTAGTACTACTATTGCAGTTGCAAATGTCTCTGAGGATTCCGACGAGCCCGAGGACCCTAAGCCAAAGGATGGTCCTCTTCATGTTGAGGATCGCATTTCCAGTGGTGGTGATGAGTTTGATGATTGATCATGTTGATCAGGATCAAACTTTGCTAAGCAACTCTCCTCTACCTTGTAGGTTGATTGATTTGCATTCGGTTCCACTAGTAGAGTAGGCATAGCACTAGACATTGTAGGCACTAGCCATGCTTCTACTAGTACTTCTACTGCAGTTGCAGATGTCTCTGAGGATTCCGACGAGTCCGAGGACCCTAAGCCAAAGGATGGTCCTCTTCATGTTGAGGATCCCATTTCCAGTGGTGGTGATGAGTTTGATGATTGATCATGTTGATCAATGGTATGTAGTAGGCTAGTATCTTGTAGCACATTGTTTTCTAGACTCTAGAGGCCATTCAAAACCTCATTGATTATATATTTTGTTTCAGATATGTATTGCACTTGATGCATTTTAATATATTCTCCCTTTCTTCAACAAACTTTGCATATTTTTTCTCTAATGGATTGGAATCTTTAAAATATTTTTTTTCATTAAAATTTTAATATTTTATGTATTTTTTATTAAACTGAGTCATAAAATTCAAACCGGTCCGATTTTGAGCCTAGTTGGAGTTGAGTCCGAGCGACCAAGACGAAATTTCGAGGCCAAGTCTGAGTTTTAAAACTACAATGTTAAGTGTGCTCAAATGGAATCTCATGGTGAAATGTGTCTCTAGAAAAGCCTCCATCAAGCCAACAATAATCCTCCTACACCCTCATTCTTCCTTGGATGATGAAAAGTGCTTGGGCAAGATAAAACAAGGTGCATGGCCTCCAAATCACTCCCCACTACTTGTAATTGCTACTGAACTCCAAGGATTTTTTGTTGTGCTTGGTGAGAGAGGAAAGCTCATGAAATGTGAAAAGACCTTGCATTTTCTTGGGGATAATAACTGGCTCCATATGGAGACTATGCTCCATTGTGGGGTGTAAGAGAACTCCAGAATCTTTGTTGAATCTGTACTTGCAAGGGGAAAATGGGGTGGTTATCCGTGACAAGATGGATCAAAAACTTCACATCCCTGCGACATAATACAAAATGTCTTTAGTGTCAACTTATTACAAAATACTTGAGAATGTTCATCTAACTGCACATTTTCAAGGGGCGCTACAAATAAGGCATGAGCCCAAAATGCCAAAGAGAGCATAAATGAGATCTACTGCTTGTAAAAATTGATATTAGTCTTCCTACCCTACTCTACAATAGGAAGATGCAAACGCGAAGTGAAATCAAAGCGCCAATGAAGCACCGTATCATCTCAACAACATGAGGTCTCGCCTTTTGTTTGGCAACAAACCAAAACAAGGCCACATCAAACATCCTACAAGAATAGGCTGGAACCGTTGTCACTATGTGGTTGAAAATTGAGGTGAGCTCTTGAAGAGGGATGAAAACACCAAGATCACGCCAAGGTTGGTGTGTGCTGCTACATGCTTGCTCTATCCATTTTTGGATAGGGCTATTCATGGCCTCTAGCATATGAATAGGGCAGCACATTGTCAAGTCCCAAATCACCTCCATGCACTACAACATGCCTCTTCAAAGGATGATATACATTTTCCAACAGTATTCCTCAAAATTTTTGTTGTGGAAGGGCAATTGCAAGTTGCAAAGCTGAATGAAAGGTTGCATCTGATGGCTGCATATGGTCAGAACGGCAATATAATCTGCAGTTTTAGCCACAGCATGATGTTGGTTCCATGAGCTACCAACTTGATCTTCTGGTTTGAACTTCTTGAAGTTCCTAGTCATGGACACATTGTCTCCATGGACCTTATTAAGTTTCTTCCAAATCACATCGGGTCTGATTGGTTTATACTGCCCATGTCGATGAATTCAATCCCAGGCCTGTTTTTCCACTGCTGGATTCCACCAAAGGTCCATCCATAAAAAATGAGAAGCTACTGTCAAATTAAGAGCCACACCCTCCTGCCTTCAAACTCATTAAGAAAACCTAACCATTTGGATAATTAGTAAACTTCTCAGTGGTTTGATCTCTCCCATGAATACTCATACTTATAGTCAGTTGAGTGCATTTTATCCCTGAATTCTGTAGATAAAAAATTATTAGATCCAACACTGATGTAAAGTGGCTAAAGACTATTTCCTTTGCAGCAGTATCCTTCTGTAGCATAAGCACAATCTCTTCCCTAAAATCATTGATATTTGTGCTGTGGTTTGAAATTGGTCAAGGTTTATTTCAGTGAAAATACTTGAGCTCCTGTATCTCTTGATTTTGTTTGTGTTCTCCTAGATATTTGCACTCCTTCTCCAGTTGAGTCAATTGCGAGAGGTTCTAAATAAGATGAGCATGAAGATTGTCCAGCAATTGAGGTATATTCTTGCATACAATTTCTGTATAATGTATGTATACATGATGCATTAACTGGATCATTGTTTTGATCATTACAAAGACTACACACTTTTTCTGCTGAAGATGAATCAAATGCACTGTTGTGGTCATCTGCAAGTGACATGGAAGCTGTAGAATAAACCGGCATATATGGATAATTGTTGAGCAGTGTTCCTGCAGTTACATATGTGTTGCACTGTGATTGACTTTCTGCTAAAATTGCATTTTCAGCTGCTGCCCAATATTTAGAATTTACAGAATTTTCAGTCTCCGTGGTCTTGTTCTAAGCTTGATTCAACCTTGCTATCATGTGCTGAAGGACTTCTTTTATGCTCATCCCCTGGCAAAGAAGACGGCATAGGTTGCTCAGCCCCATTCTTAAAGAAACCTTTCTGTAGGGGTATCACAGAAAGGGGAGGAAGAACTCGTGGTTGTTTAACCGAATCACATGATCTCTCAAAAGCAAACTCTTCAACCACAAAATTTTGCATCTAAGTAACTACAGATGGAATTTGAGGATGTTCTTGAATTTTCCATGAACCCTGTTTACCCTATTCCCATATGATCTCAATATACCTTTTCATTGCATTCTCAAGGAATTCTGTATTCAAAACCTTGTCTTCATCCCTGTTACCCCCCATTCCTAGGGGTAACTAAGGAGATGATGTCTCGAGGCCCTCCGGTTGCAGACATGGAGTACCGAGAGACAAATGAGTAGGAAGAGGTCCCTATCTTACCACACGTCACCATTTGATCGATGACAACAACGTCCACCACACCAGCTTGGCTCACAGAGGACAACAGGGCTTGCTCCATGAGGTAACAAGTCCGGTGTTGTGGTAAGTGTGATTCTAAGAAATGAAGCATTTGAACATGTTGCAAAGGGTCCTTTCTTGATTTTGAAAATGTTTGCTTGGAAATTATGCCTTTTGCCTCATTTGACCTTGGTGGTTGACATGTTGTCCTAGTAAGTGGTCACCTTTGGGAAAAGGGTTGCTACTAGGTGGTCTCCTTGAAGGGTTATCGTACCGCTCCCACACATACTTATCACTTTCCATACTTCTTCCCTTTTCATCTCTTCATCTTTTGGGATTTCGGGCATATTGACCCAAGAAGGGCTTGTACCTCATTTCATGGGAAGAAGGGGCTAAACTTTAAAGGCTTGGAGGTACACTACAACTGCTATAAAAGAATAAGAAACTAATGCTGAAAAGAAAGTGAACACAACAACTGAGGACCATCAAAAGCCGGTCCAACTTGAGCTCTACTTACTCAGTGCTTGCCTAGGTCCCAAATTGCAAATGCTAAAGCTTGAAACCTTATAAAGGGGACTACAAATTACAAATAAATGAAAGCAGGGATTGGAAAGATGCCTAAAAAGGGGTTTGGGAAAAATAGCACCTAAATAATCGGTAACTCAAGAGCAAGCACACCCTCTACAGTGGAACCCATAAATGAGATTATATGAGTCAAGAAACCCCATGCCCATCCACCTCATACTCTTTACATGACTTAAAGAGGGTCCTCTTGGGAAACACTCCTTGACATGGGGAATGATCTACCTACCCAATAGACCATGACAAACCTCCCATACTTAAATTTGGCAAGTTGTATAAGGTCTTTGAGCATTTGTTTATTTTGAAAAGGGGGGATTTGATGCACATGTTTGGGTGGTTCTTTTATTAGATATGGCTTACTTGACATGATACTTGTGACTTGTGGACCCTTGGAGGGCGAATTTGTTTGTTTTGGAAGGGCCTTGCCAAGTGAAAGTTTTTTTTTCGTGGAGGGACAAGGTTACGTGGACCTTCATAGGGGCATGATGCCCACATGTTGGATGATGCACCTCCTCTCATTGGACCCATGGGAGGATGAACGTTGCCTTTAGAGGCACTTGGAGACCATGGAATGATCATATTCCAACCCCTTGCACCTCAACGTTGGCCTTTGAAGGCCTAAGGCATCATTTTCTAGGCCCTAGATGTCACATGGGCTTAGATTTTTTGATGGGGTTCTCATGATTGATGGTGATATGACATGGTTTGATGGAGAGAGAGACACTTGGCATGCACTAGAGCACTTGGTGGCAAGGCACATGGCCTTTGGAGGCCCAATGATCTTCACCAAAGGGCTTAATGTCTCTCTTGGAGGCCTAACATCACCCTTTAAGAGATGACGTCACCCCTAAAAGGGGAAATTACTTTATGTATTTGTAGTTTTAAGTTGTAAAGGACAAATAGGGAGGGTCGGCCTCTCTAATTTGATGTTGACTTTTGGAAAAGTAGACAAATTGGTTTTTAGTGATCTTGTTGCGCCGAGAGGCGCATTCTATAGCCCAGTATTAGGTTGATGTGTGATTATGTGCTTAAATTCAACGTGGAGCTGACACGTGCCACTCTTAAATAATAATAATAAAAAATTAAGTAAATGAAAATTGTATATGTGGGCTTTGACCTTTTGCACTCTAAAACGGATTAAGGAGGAAGGGTTTGCACCTCTAGAGATTTGATACCTCTCGACGCTTTGTAGAACCAGAGTTAAGATGGGTCTATGCTGGTATAAATAAAGGTCACTTTGATTTCATTTGGACATAACTCTCATTTGAGAATTACATAACATTGGCTGAAATTTTCTCCCTATTTGGGCATTTTTCTCTATCTCTCTCTCTTGGTGCATTGTGGATGATGTTTCTTGTCTTTTGGTGAAGAAAAGCTAGGCACTATCTCTTGGATGCTTTATTCTTGGTATGTTGGTGGAATATTCTTGATAAGGAAGGGTTTCTTCATACTTTTCTTGGAACTGATAAGGAATTTCTGCATTAATTGTGTTGTTTTCTTCATGTTTTAGGCTCAATTTGTCTAAACCTTTGGAGGAGTACAAGGGCATACACCATCCATCAAGATCTACTTTGTTATCATTGAATAAGCCATTTTGCAAGGTTTCTACAAGGAATAAACGGGCTTACACCCTGTTGACCGCCTATTCAGCTAGGGGGTCAACTCATGTGCCATGAAGATATGCATCATTAGATGCAAGTATGTCAAAGACA
>ML797289.1:176051-187479 GCA_009831015.1 Picea engelmannii | reverse complement strand
GAGAAATCTTCTTTTGGAGTCATGTTCTTCAATATACGATGAGGACTTCTATTCTGAACATATACAACTGGCATAGTTTCTTTTCCCCATAGAAACATGGATAGATTCTGGTTATTCATCATTGTCTTAACAAATTCTTCAATGGAACGATTCTTTCTTTCTGCCACATCATTTTGAGGGACAATTAGCTCCCTTCTAATCCCGACTCTTTTACAAAGAGGCAATGAGCTTCTTGGAGGTGTATTCTCCTCCATTATCGAACCTCAAAATCTTTATCTTCCGCTTAGACATTGGTCCACACACATCTGAGTGAATGATGTCCAAAACTCCTTTTTGCTTCCACTCTTCCATTAGAATTGGTACTTAGTGAGATCACTTGCCTCACCACTTGATGGAGTCATCTGCTCCATGTTTGCAATTGTCACTGTAGCTCCTTCTCAGAGCTATCGCATGTGACCTGCCCGAAACAAAAACAAGAAGAGAAAAAATATTTCCAACCACATTTTCATAAAAACATATATATGGTAACAAGGATGGTAGTCATCATAGAGTTACCAAGGTGACTTGCTCGGGAGAAAACAAGAAATATCTCTTTAGAGGAGATGCCTAGTTCATTTTGCAATAAGCATCTATATCAATAGTATTCACATGCCCCCAAGTATTATATCTAGCAGTAATAGAACCTTTCAAAGACCGCTTTCACAATTTGTAATGTAGCAACTATCACCCTTGATATATACAAATTGGAAGCTTGACAATTTATCAAACCTGAAACCTGAAGCCTCAATTGCTATGGAGGGTGCGCTTACTCCTCTGAATGCACTAAATCCAAGTTTACAGCTTGGACAAGGTCTCAAGTACTTTCCCTGCAAACACACTCATGTTTTGCTAGATGATATAACTTGGATACCATATACAAGTGCATACCTTTGAAGTCTTTTAGCATCGTCCAGCTTGTCTTCCAATTTGAAACTAGATACCATCTTGACAGGAAGAGATTAGAAATTGAATCAAAAGATTCAATGATTAGAACAAGCTAGAAAATCTAAAATTTGAACTTTGACCACAAAATCAATTTGACCAAAAGTCAACCTTTGACTTTGACTTTGACAAAAGTTTAAACCTGACGTTTTTGCTCGCTGATGGTACCAAGAGGTGTGCTAGGCTAGGGTGCACTAGGATGTTAAGGAATTAGGTCAAACGCTTTGTTAGAAGTGCCCGAACACAAGGGTTAGGGTTTGCTGCAGCTGCATAATCAGAAAACCTAGCTGCAGCTGTAACTGGTGCCACAACGAGCTTAACAAAGAATTGCCGCACCACCTTCTAGTGGTTAGACTGTCTTGAAGGTGGTGTGGGCCCATAACCTATTAGAATAATAGTTGTGCTCGTTTTCACCATATAGACAATATAACAATATTGTCACCCAACCATAGGCATGCAACCACCCTCGAGCACCTAGACAGAATGATTCCAGAAGCAACATTAGAACCAAAAAATAACCAAGAGAGTTCGTCTTTCTCCAAAGATAGCTCACCAAACAGAAAGTCTCAAAGCCATAGAACAAGAACAATACTTAGCTGCAACAGTTGGAGTTGCAGTTGCACTTACCAAGAATGCCACCAAGAACACCACCAAGAGATACTAGAGGATAGGGCGCACATCTTAGGCTATATGGTGCTAGAGAGAGAGACCAATAACCATCCCAGAAGATCCACCTTCCATCCTTGTAGCTGCAGCTCCAAACTTGACAGAGAGAGTGTGTGAAGTGTGTGTGTACAAATGAGCTAGATCATCTCTTATTTATAGTGGTTCTTGTCACTTTTCTGGGCTGACTTGTCCTTTTAGAATCTAATACTTTAATATTAATTCTTTTACTGAGCCAACTTGTCTTTTAGGGTTTCTACACATCTGTTTAGGGTTTCTCTTGCTTCTGGAATATTCTATTCTAGCCAAAGGTTACACGTGGAGGTTAATACCTCCCGCATCTACCATAATATCAACACTTTCTACACCTTAGACCTTATCTTCATTGGAGCAAGACTATGTGATGGCACACATGTGTAGGCACTTATACTATTTAATTTGTAATAATCCATGTTACTACTCAAACTCTCACTAGGTGAAGAAAGTCCTGACAACAAATTGTGAGAGCCTAGAGGCACTATCAGGAAATCCATCCATTGTCACCTCGGTGGCCTTGCTACACACTTCAGACTAAGGAAACAAGCTACCCTAGCCTAGGGGGGAAACCCTAAAGGCCGATCTAAGCTTGAATCATTGTGAATAGCATGAGAGTGGAGATGAACTTAGATTGATCAATGCTACCAACTAGAAAACTCAATCTTGTATTTCAATGATGTTGCATAAATATGACTTAGAAAGTTACAAAATGGTTTATTTGTGCATGCCACGATGTACAATAAGAGAATGTATTACCAACAATTACCCAATGGAAACATCATGGGAGTGTGATCATTCAAGGTAAATGCTTGAGGCAATTCTGGCCAATGTTTGGGTTAAGGAGTTGATTCCAAAGTATGCCAAGTGCTATAAAAGTGCTGAAACGAGTGTAAATTTGAATCATCTAATCACTGCATGAAACAAAGAACTTATAGAATTATCCAAGTGTCACATGAAGTTCAAATTCTATACATACAAAGACTGCTGTAGATAAGTGATTTGGAGAGATTAAATATACGAGTAGATTTAAGTTTCGTTATATCCCAGGCAGCTTTTAGATACCATTAGTTACAGGATAGAAGTTAATGACATATGCTGCTGTTGTGATACTTAAAATATTATCTCAACAATATGGAGTATTCAAACTACTACATTTACAATATGAAGTATTCAAACTACTACATTTCAAAAGCATGAGTAGATATAACCACTTATTTAAACATGAGAATTATCACAATTGCTGGTGTGGGTATCATAAGACAGATTTCAGATTATTAGATGTACAGCACTGTATTGTCATGAAAAGTTTCATACCATCGTGCCTAGAAAGAGAATTATAATGCCAAATTAACTTCAGTTGTTCCAGTAAGCAGCAGAACTCAGAATTGTCAAATTCAAGGTATATATATAGCAGATCGTTGGTGAACCTTCAAGTCTGGTCAATGACTTAAATACTTCAGCTAAATGAAACATTCAAGACATATTGCAATGTTTGTTTGTAACTTAGACCATTAAAGTCCTTTGCATAGTGGACTGTAGACCAGTTAGCTAGCAATTTGAAGATCTGATACCCATTCAAACATTGAAATTTATGACGTTAGAAATGGTTTAGAACAGAACAATAAAACAAGATCATTAACTTCTAGATTTGTATTTGCCTTTGACTTCTGGAAATAACCATTGTATGAAAAAATACCATGAAACCTTACCACTTGAGTTTATGCAAGGTAAAATTAATCGTTCCGGTGTTAAGTGCACCGATCTGATATTTTAGCTTGTTTCGATCATAGTTATGCCAAACGTTTTGAGAAATGTGTGTGCTAAACTTAATGAAAAACACATTGAAATCCTCAGATAGCCAGCACTTGAAAATGAAACATTTCAATATAACCATGAGGTCGTTCAAGCACATAAGTCATCGATTATGTTCTAGGAATGCATTAAATCATAAAATACTTGAAACAACCTTCAAACAGTGTGCCATGAATAGGTATCCAATCTCTGAAGATATGAGAAGGTTTAACCATTCATCAACTCAAAATCACATAAATCACCAAGAATTATGCCTGAATGAATTAAATCATCAGTAATATCAACCAGATTTATCATCAGATTTGCAAGCATCCCAAGTTAATTCAGGCGTAAACCATACATTTGTGATTTATTAAGATTGTGTTTTAGGGCGTGGTGCCAAATCTATGCAAAAATGAGGCAATGAAACATTAGATTTAACCCAGAAAAGGCATATAGATTTTAGATACTTCATGAGATCAACCTGCAATAAAATCATCCAATCTCTGAAGATATGACAAGGTTTAACATTGTGCCGTGAATAGGTATCCAATCTCTGAAGATATGACAAGGTTTAACCATTCATCAACTCAAAATCACATAAATCACCAAGAATTATGCCTGAATGAATTAAATCATCAGCAATATCAATCAGATTTATCACCAGATTTGCAAACATCCCAAGTTAATTCGGGCATAAACCATACATTTGTGATTTCTTAAGATTGTGTTTTAGAGTTGTTTCCGTCCTTATATACACTTGCAAATGTGAGCTAAGTCCAACTCACTTAATGTGTCCTTGGAGGCACAATGCCTAGGTTCAAAGCCCACTGTCACATTGACTTGAACCTCTTCTGTTTAGGCTTACTCCTAGGGAAGCCAAGGGGGGTAGACCCTAGTTACTAGATGAAATTAAAAGTTAATTTCTAGGAGTTGATTTTAGTTGATTAAAGGTTTGGGGGAATCTAGCCTATATGCAAAAGCAACAATGCAAAATGCAAGCCTTTCAATGCACAAGAAGTCCTTTCCTTAAGTCTTCTAAGACTAGTGCCAAGGGGTCAACTAAGTTTATGGAGTTTTGTTTACAAAGATTACAATGAAGATACAAAAGAATACTAGATACAATATTACAAGATTAGATACAAAGATAGAAGAGCTAACTATCCAACAATTTACAATTGAAGATACAACAATGAAGTTACAAAATGATACAAACAAGATAACTAACCAAGAACTAACATGTTAAGAGACTTTATGTGCAGGTAAATAGATGTGCTCAAAAGGAAAATCAACCACAACACATAAGCCAACTTACCCAAGTAAGAGTGCCTCCAAAGGATGCACAACTCAAGGGGAAGCCTTCAATGGCATACACAACAACAAGCTCCAACAAAGAAGAAGCCTCCAAAGGATGTGCAACTTCAATGAGGGAGTCCAATCACATCAAGAGATTAAACTAAACTCAACATTAAAACATGAACAAGGGGCCTCCAAGGGCTAAAGCGCAACTATCTAACTACTTAGTCTAATCCCCAATGCTTGAAAGTAAAATTGCATAAAAGATGAAAGTGTAGTGCTTGCAATGTATACTAAAGGATAACTGTGAAGAAGTGTCCAAGAGATGCCCAAGGTTGAGTGGATAAATTATAGGATTATTAAGTTGTTAAGTTAGAAGTTGATCTTAGACTAAGTGACAACCCAAGAACTCCCCCTGCTTGTACCAAAAAATTGTTGGGTGCTCAATAAGTGAGGCAAACAAGGCCCCAACCTAGCTCCACAAGTCAACCCAAGAATATAAGTACTCCCGGGAAGGACACCAAGCATTGTGAGATCGTCCCCGATCTAGCACCTCCCGTTGCTTCCTTAAATTCTCGTTTTTGATGTCAAAGTTGAGTCAGTAAAAGGTGACCTATTTAGACTAGTTGATTTTAGATCCTAGGAAACTAAGGTAAATTGAGTTAGTTAAAGTTAAGTTAGGGTGACTGCATTTTATGTTGTTGTGCAAGATGTGCTTGCAAGATAACAAGTACTTGAATGATAAAGCAATGAAAGCAAAGTACGAAAATTGACTTGCAAAAGAAAGTAAATGTTTGCCTTAAACCACAAGATCATACAAGGTTGCAAGAGATAAAAGAAAAGTACATAAAAGATTTAGCTCACTAAGCCATAATACTTAAGCTTGAATGACTTGAAATAAACTAAATGTGCTTGGAAAGGTAAATGAAAATATGCTTGAATGTAAAATACCCCAAAACAAGAATAGATAACAATTATGAGCAAGATAAGCAAGATAAATCACAATGCCTCGATGAGCCTAAACTAGCATATGATTTACTTCATTACTTAGATTAAACCATTATTGAGCATGAAAATGAAAGCAATCACAAACCAATCTAACCTTACGATTTTGGGGGTTGGCAAAGCGAAACACACTCCAAGGTGTAGGCAAATAAGAGAAAACAAAGAATTGAAAATAAAACTAAGCTAAAACAAACCTCAAACAATGACACAAGGTGGAGGCAAACATTTTTTTGTTGTGCCAAGGTGGGTTGAAATGAATGAAACTAAACTAATTGCAGAAAATTAAATTGTAGAAAATAAAGTCTTACGATTTATGATGGTTGGCAAAACCAAACACTTTCCTAGGTGTAGGCAAAGAAATAAAAATGCAGAAAATTATTTTTAAGAGAAGTGCACGCCCTTGGTTACTCTTTGGGGGCTTGCTTACAATGAGAAGAAGAGAAGGAAGTGTTGGGAAAATATGCACTTCAACTTGAGAGGTTTTTGTTGACGTTTTAGGCCCACAAATGCGCTGTTCCTCCATGTTTTTTGTCAAAAAACTGCAAAAACCAACAAATAAAACTTGCTGGAAAAACTGCAAAAACCAACAAGTAAAATTTGTTGGAAAAACTGCAGAAAAGACTGAAAACCTGCAAAAAAATTCTGTTAATATGAAACAAAATTTTTAAATAAAAGACAACAGTATTTATACTTGATTTTGGTCTACTTCAGAATACCAATCCACCCAAATATTTAGAAAGAAGATCAGAATATCAGAATAGAAAATATCAGAGGAATAAGAGTGGGTGAATAGATAACTTCCAAATCTGAAGTTACTCTTTCTCAACCCTTAACAACCTGCAAGTATGTGAGACTAAGCTACAAAACAAGCAAAGAGGGTGAGTAGATCCAATAACATTAACAAAATACTTTGCTAAGACTAGGAAGCTACTACACATAAGGTCTATGACAATACTACAATAGATCTATCCAAGCAAAATAATTTGCTTGGACACCCTACACTAAATCTATAAGCAAAACTCAGACAAACACCACAATACAAGTTACCTCCAAAACAATCCACAACCAAACCCCAAGAAGACTCCCAATGCCAATGGTTTCCTCCAAAGATTCTTTTATTAGAAACAAGCTTGAACAAATACTTGCTACAAGCTTGAGAAATGAGAGAACAATATGAGAGAGAGAGAAGAGTGGGAGAGATTTGGGTATAGTAACAATACACTGAGAATATATGAGAAATGAGGGTGAGAGGGCCTTTATTTATACTTGGGAAGATAAAGTTACCCTTCTTGGATCTTTTACAAGTGTCAAAACATGTGCAAGAGTGAGCATCTCAAGGAGGGGGGCACAACTCTAGGGTTAGGGTTTTGGATTGATGAGTTGGGATGAGTTGTCATCCATTTTCCAAGTCAAAGGGTGAGGTGGAGGCATGAGGGAGGCGCACTAGGGGAGAGAAGGCCCCACCTCTCTTAATTTTTTATTTTCCAATGTTTTCTCAAGGAGGGGGACGCAACTTCCCTAGGGGGGGATGACATGAAGTGGTAGTGACTAGGTAAGAGGGGGTTATGTGGGTGATAAAAGGGTTAGGATAGGCTAGTCTAAGGTTTAGGCATCATCTCCCACTTTCTCTTCAACCATTTAACTCAAAATTACAAAATTTGACATTTTGACTATGTCATGACTAGCAATTAAATTGTTGTTTTGGACTGACTAAAACTCCTCATGGAAAAACACCTAGCGAAACTTGTCCAATTGAGTTGAAACTTGGTCCAAGGGTGTAGGGGGTCTCATTCTATTTATTTTTAGCACAAATACCCCTATAAAAAACCCAAGGACCTAGTTTTTACATTTTTCATCAAAATTTAATTAAAATTACCCAACTTAGACAATTTTAATAAATTAAAAAAAAACCTATCTAGACTCGACGAAATTCCACAAAACTTTAGGAGATGTCTTACATGGTCATTTACAACATTCCTTGACACTAGCTACCAGAGGGCTAGACCATTAGAATGCCTTTCACCACTTTGGAGGAATTATTTGTGGGAGTGAAAAACTCAAGGGAAATTAATAAGGATGGTTAGGCCAAATTAATAACCCGAGGAAAAAAAAACATTCAGTGAAAGGGACTCCTCTAATGATGAATTCCTAAGGCAACTGACCTAACTATGATCCATGCAGAGTCACTACATTATAATCCCACGCAGGGGAGCAAAAATTCTATTACAAAAGGAAGTGTTGAAGGCCAATACTGCCTTGTAGAACCAATAAGTCTCTGACTTGGTAGTACCTGATGGTGCATATCTTCATGGTACATGGAGTTGACTCCCTAGTTGAAATAAGTGGTCAACAAGGGCACGGTGCTAAATCTATGCAAAAAGGAGGCAATGAAACATTAAATTTAACCTAGAAAAGGCAGATCGATTTTAGATACTTAATGAGATCAACCTGCAATAAAATCCCAAGTTAATTGCAAAATATGGAAGAATGTTAGCTCATGCAAACTTGAAATGTACAACCTAGATACGAAAATATGGATCTACAAACCCTAGGTTGTTTGTAAACAAAAAGAAATCAAAGGGAAAAGATAAATGAGACAGCTGGAAAAAGCAAGGAGGGTCGATGCTTACCACTTGGTCATGGAGTCTAAGCTATTCTTGAGTATTTGTCCTCTTATCTTTGATATTTGAAGTCCCCAAACATCTTTGAAGATTTCTTGGTGAGCATCAAATTAAGAAGTCGGAACCATGCAAGTAATATTGGGAGGTCAATCTTATAAAAATTTAGCCGAAATATTACAAACTTAAAATTTAAAACTAAACCTAGAGTAAGGAAGTAAAACCCTATGATATTCACTCCCAATACAACAAGATATAGTGTAGAACTTCACAAATAAATCAAATAGACAATAAATTATACGTCATTTGCATTGCTTACTTTGTAATAGCTCATTCCTCAATGAAGATTTGAAATATCAAACCCTTCTATAATTACTCTAGAGCATTTACTGAAGAAAATAGAAAAGATCCCACACCAAATAAGCAATCCCTTCAAGTGGATTTCCAACCATTACAATTGAAGGAGGCACCCTCCTTATATAGATAAGGCACTCCTTAAACCATACAATACCATGAGCTAGAAACAATACAATGTGTTGAAGTGAAAACCATGAGTCCAATACCATGTTCCAAGTGGAAACCATGGGGGAATACCATAGGTGGTTACAAAAAATCCTCAAATGTAGGGTCACCCTCTACAAAATAAGCAAATGCTAACAATATGCCACATGTGTGGTCCATGAGGATACATAAGTGTGTGCACCCTCCCCAAAATGTGGCAACTACCTCTCAAAAGTGTGTGTAGAGTCGAAAGAGGTCCAAGAACAAGGGTGCCCCCTAACCAACTCCAAAAATCATGGAATAAATCATGCACACGTGTGAGAAGTAAGGGGAAAGTGATGTGTGCCCTTCCAGAAGCTTCTAGAAACACCACATGTGTGGGATAGGAGAGAGAAAGTGTGTCCAAGTAGAGTGTTCACATGCCTAGCAAAAGCAACCTCCAAGTGGTTAGAAAATGCCCACACATGTTAAAGAAGGGTCCAAAAAGGTGTATGCCCCACATGTGTACTAGAATCACCACCATAACTAGCTCATGTTTGCTCCATATGTTGCCAAGTGTACAAGTGATGATGTGGATACCTCTATGATGATGTCTAATGCACTGTCATGGATCCCTAGGAAGTGACTTGTATTCCAATGGAGTGTCATGGATCACAACGTAGGTAGATATTGCTAAATATAGGTATGTGATTCCCAATGTAGGTACACCAATCTCAAGGCAATGTTGCGAATTTTGAGGCATGATACACAAATCGCGATGCATAGTGCATATATCCCAATGTGGGGCACCCACCTATAATGATTAATGAAGTATCAAAACAAGTCATTAGGCAATGCACATTAAATAATCTCTTTTAACAACATCATAACAATTGTTGATTTTATAATTTGCCTAAGTTTACCATGGTGGGACAACCTTACCCTTATTACATGTGTAAATTCCTAGGAGAAAATGTATTTCCTAGGTCACTTGATTAAATATAGATAAAAATGATGAATGACTTATGGAAAGAGAAAGGGAACTTTATGTTTTGGCCCTCAAAGTCATATGTGATGATGTAAGAGGTCCTTTAACTGGTCCAACTAGCTTTCAACAACTAGGAATCTTCACTATTTACACATGCAAGCCTTTTAGAGGGAGCTTTGCTTGGAGTTACCACCTTGACACTTTATTTATTACTCCTTTTTGTATTTTTTCTTTGATTTCTTGCTCCTTTCTCTAGATATGCATTTTTTTGGCATAGAACTTAGGGGCTAGGCCTTTTTAATGAGGTGGCATAGCTCTAGTTTCATTATTTTTTCATTTTTTTTTACTTCCATGCTCTTCATCTCTAGCGTTTTTTTGACTTTATTTGACTTAGGCTCACATTGATCTTCAATTTGTTCAATTAGACCTTGCCGAATGACATATGATAAGTCAAACACAAATGGGGATGATTTATTTTTTATGAATAAGATGGAATTGAAAGGAAAAATATGAGAAGTGTTAAGTATGGTTAAGATATGAAGTATGCTAACTCAACTAGATCCCCAATAGTACAATTTAACCCAAGTCATGGCAACAATTATCTAAGGACAATTATGCCCCCCATGGTATAACAAAACAAAATAATACATTTTTTATTTATTGTTAATATGTGTTATTAGATCAAACCCAATGTTTATTACGTTCATGACTAGGTAAGAAACCATCATACCATGTCTAAACAAGAAACCCACATGAGAGCATAACACATAGACTGAAATAAAGATCATGCATGAAGTACCATCTGTGAGTGGACATAACATTTGAGGTGCAAAGCATATGAGCTAATATTGTTAATGTTTTATGCCATTATTATAGTTCTTTGCATTTTAATAGATAAGAGCAACATAAGAACAAGATCACTGAGAAATACACATTCACAAGAGACACAACATTTATTCTGGAAAACCCTCTAGGGGAAGAAAACCCAGCGAAAACTTCCTTATCATAAATTGCCAATACAATGTCAAGAGATAACTCATACCAATACAGAAAGTCCTCTCCAAAAGATGTGCCACTCTTCTCCCTCTCTCCAACTAGTAAGTCACAACTTGCCTCTTAGAAATGAGCAAGTGTGTTGTGTATCAAAGTGAGGCGCTAGCCTCTCTCTATATACAAGTCTGACACGTGTGAAGTGTCTTCACTGGCAGGGCTAATTTCTCACTATGGGTGGGTAAACCCACCTTTATTATATTTCTTGGTCTCAATAATAATTGCTGGGGCCGACTTCTTATTCTGCTTATTATAATTGTCTGTTGACCAATCCGCAAAAGGGGATTTGGTCCTAATACAATAACTAACATGATCAATCCATAATGGGGATTGATCCTATGAATAATATAACAATAATAATAAGAATACTCTTTGCGGTTACATTATTTCAACACTCCCCCTTAACAAGAAGGGTATTCTTCAACAACATCAGGCGAGAGAGTTCTGCATCATCAGTGGCATCAGGAGGATAGTATTGTCAATATCATCTTGGAACATTGGCTGGCATATCTACGAGTCA
>ML797289.1:115844-162207 GCA_009831015.1 Picea engelmannii | reverse complement strand
TTCTTCAATAGCTTGTAGTTGATCTCTTAACTGAGAGATTCTCACAAAGTATGATGTTATGTTGTCATCATCATTCATTTTCATGTCACAGAGCTCATTCTTCAAACTCATTACTTGTCCAATGTTTCTGACTGAGAAGAGGTATGTTAGGGCATCGTACATCTTCTTAGATGAGTTAAGATGAGAGATGTAGGGTATCAAGTGGTCTATTACATAGTCCACTATGATACTCATGGAATTGATGCCATTGTCCTTGAACTTCTCCATAATTGCAATGTTTTGAGGTTCCTTCTCTTTTCCTTCTTCAACCTGTGATTCCACAATCTTTCCTTTCACGATATCCAACACTTTATTTTTGGCAAGGATGAGGTCAATCCTTGTCTTCCATGCTCTGAAGTTAGAAGCTCCTTCTAACTTGTTTTCTGACTTCATAGAGTAAGTCATGACTGCTTTGACTTGGTCAACCTTTGACTTAGACCAAAAACTCAAACTTGGCGTCTTAGCTTGCTGAGAGTACCAGGAGGTGCGCTGGGTTAGGGTGCATTAGGCTATCCGGAAATTAGTTCAATCTCTTCACTTAAGGTGCCTCAACAAGAGGGGTAGGGTTTCGTTGCTACAGCAAAAAAAATTGATTGCAACTGCAACTATAACCAAGCAAATCCTCCCATTCTATCTTCCAGTGGTTAGACTGTCCGAAGATAGTGTGGGCCCATAACTTGTTAGAAATAATAGGTGTGCTCGTTTAATCATAGACAATATAGCAATATTGTCACTGAACCATAGGTCGAAGCCACCCCCGAGCACCTTAAACTTGACAGACAATAATTCCAGAAGAAAACTCTAGGCCTAATAGCCAATCAATGTAGCGTACCTCTCTCCAGAGATGGCACACAAGGCAGAAAGTCCAAACCATAACCAATAGAAAGTCCAAGCCTAAACCGAGAATACAGGTTGCAGTAGCTGCAACTGTAGCTACTCTCCAGATTTGCGTACTTACTCAGTTTCTGCAGTGCGTACTCTTGCATTTCTGTAGTTGTGCGCTGTGTATCAAATGAGATCTGGCGTCCTGTATTTATACTGCTTCTTCTTAGCTGTCTGGGCCGACTTCTCATTCTGGAGGCTAAAAACTCAATATTAAATATTTCTTTTAGCCGACTTGTCTTCTAGGGTTATGTCCAATGCTTTAGGGTTTCTTCTTGCTTCCCAGAATATTCTATTCTTGTCAGGGTTACATGTGGAGGTTAATACCTCCCACAACTACCATAATATTAACAATTTGATCAATGCCATCAACCATAAAACTCAATCTTGTATTTCAAAGATGTTGCATAAATGTGAATTGGAAAGTTACAAAATGGTTTATTTGTGCATGCCACGATGTACAATAAGAGAATGTATTATCATCAATTACCCAATAGAAACATCATGAGAGTCTGACCATTCAAGGTAAATGCTTGAGGCTATTCTGGCCAATTTTTTGGTTAAAATGTTTAGTCCTAAGTATGGCAAGTGTATAAAGGTGCCGAAACAAGTGTAATTTTGAATAATCTAATCATTGTATGAAACAAAGAACTTGTAGAATTATCGAAGTGTCACATGAAGTTCAAATTCCATAAATACAAAGACCGTTGTAGATAAGTAATTTGGTGAGATTAAATATACAAGCAGATTTAAATTTCATTATATTCCAGGCAGTGTTTAGATACCATGAGACAAGTTAATGACATATGCTGCTGTTGTGATACTTCAAATATTATCTCAACAATATCATTTATATGGAGTATTCAAACTACTGCATTTCAAAAGCATGAACAAATATAATCACTTAATTAAACATGAGAATTATCCCAATTGCTAGTGCGGTTATCATAAGACAGATCTGAGCAAAAATAGGAACATTTCAGATTATTAGATGTACAACATTGTATTGTCATGAAAAGTTCCCTACCACTGTTCCCAGAAAGAGAAGTATAATGCCAAATTAACTTCAGTTGTTTCAATAAGCAGCAGAACTCAGAATTGGCGAATTCAAGGGATATATAACAGATCGTTGGTGAACCTTCAAGTCTGGTCAATGACTTAAATACTTCAGTTTAATGAAACATTCAAGACATATTGCAATGTTGTTTGTAACTTAGACCATTAAAGCCCTTTGCACAGTGGACTGTAGACTAGTTAGTTAACAATTTGAAGAACTGATACCTATTCAAACATTGAATTTTTTGAGGTTAGAAATGGTTTAATACAGACTAGTAAAACAAGATCATTAAATTCTAGATTTGTATTTTCCCTTGACTTCTGGAAATAACCCTTGTATGAAAAAATACCATGAAACCTTAACACACTAGTTTATGCCAAAGCAAAAGTAACCGTTCCAGCATTGAGTGCATTGATCTTATATTTTTGCTTGTTTAGATCATAATTATGCCAAACGTTTTGGGAAATGTGTGTGCTAAACTTAGTAAAAAACACATTGAAATCCTAGATAACTAACTCTTGAAAACACAAACATTCCAATATAACCATGAGGTCGTTCAAGCATATAAGTCATCGATTATGTTTTAGGAATGCATTAGATCATCAAATACTTGAAACGACCTTCAAACAGTGTGCCATGAATATGTATCCAATCTTTGAAGATACGACAAGGTTTAACCATTCATCAACACAAAATCACAGAAATCACCAAGAATTATGTCACATGAATTAAACCATCAATGATATCAACTAGATTTATCATTAGATTTCCATGCATCCCAAGTTAATTTAGATGCAACCTCACATCTGTGAGTTGTTAATGTTGATGTTTTTGGTAGCAGCGAGAGGTATTTACCTCTGGGACAACTTTTCTTAGAGATGACAATGTCAAGAAGTCAAAGGAAACCATTAAATAGTTTGAAGAAGCCCCGGAAGAAATTAGAAGATCCCAGAAGAGAAGTCGGTCCCACAGAAAAATAATAAAGAAGAAAAGTAAAGTCGGCCCCACAAGAAAAAGACAAAGTGAAAATATAATTTCCAGAAGACAAGTTGACCCTATTTGAAGAGAGACCTGTTCGGAAAAAACACTTGCCCAGTCCAGTATAAATAAAGGTGACACCTTCCTCATTTGTCACACACATTCACTCATCCATAGAAAAAGTTTAGTGGAGAGTAGCAGTTGCAGCAGTCCAACGAAGAACGAAGGAAGAAGGGCGTAGGTTGGCTAGGGTTTCCTCATAACCCTCGCTAGGGTTTATCTTTGTTGTCTTGGTGGTGTGCTGGTGGAGGCCTTTGTTGCAGCTATATTGTTGGGTTATCTCTTGTGAAGATAAGTACATATTGTTCGGATTCTTCTTTGTTGGTTTGCTCTAGTGAATAGAGATTGCTCATGGTTATATTGTATTGGCAATGATATTCTCTCTAAAGAAAATTTTGTTGGTTTTTCTCCCCTTGTGAAGAAGGGTTTCCCATGATAAATCCTTGTGTCTTCTTGTGCTTGTTTATATTTCAATATATGACTATTGAATGTTGAAAGAAGATCTAAATTTCTATGGTAAATCCAATGCTAACTAATTTTATAAAAATCCAACATGGTATCAAAGCGGGTTACCTTTAGAACAATGTAATAACTGGAAGGAAGATCGTGAGATTTACCACATTGCTGCAACTTGCTGTTGCTCAAGACCTAAACCTTGTCAAGCTCGTTGAACAACCTATTGGAGGACGCCAAGATTATTTTTTCCATAGATCAACTCACCCTAGCCTAGCGCACCTCCTGGTGGTCTTAGATTACAAGTTGGTGAAAGTTGAAATTTCTCGTTGCAGTTGCCAGTTACAATTGCAGCTGCCAGTTGCTCAAACCTTGAGATTAGAAGACAAGTCGGATGATGCTACTTCTAGGTATGCACTTGTATATGTTTTTCAAGCTATATTATCTAGCAAAACATGAATGTGTTTGCAGGGGATGTACAAGGGACCTTTGTCCAAACAACAATATGTAGATCCAAAGGGATCTTAGATTTAGTGCATTTAGAAAAACAGTGCATCCTCCCTAGAAGTTAAGACTCCATATTTGAGTGTTTAAACTGATATGCCTCTAACTGTGTAATTGTTATGACGTTATTGCGATCTTATGCACATCTAGTTGCATCTTGATCTATTGAAGTTATGATCTTTATGCTAACCACTTAATACTAGAGATGCACTTGTTTGCAAGCCAAGTTGATCTCCCCTCTAGGAGATATTCTTGTTTTGTTGTTTGTCCCAAGCATATTGTCTTGTAAATTCCATGAAGGTTACCATGGAGGAAGGTCAATAGTGATAGCTCCGAGAGTGAGCTACAGTGACGGTTGCAGAAGGAAACATATTAGATAGTCTCTAGTTTGAAACATGAAGCAGTCTAACCAGACAAGGAGATGTGTACATGGAAATATTCATTCATGTACTGAAGGATAAGAGCATGTAGTTATATGGCATTGATGAGCCATATCATGAGGAGGTAGCCTTCAGGAGGTCTAGAGGATCTCACATAGAGATTGACAGTGAGAAGCAAGAGGAGATGGTGTCTTCTCCCCCTCACCCTTCCACAGTTTAGAGGGAGCTAGTTGAGCCCGTTGAGACAGTTGAACCTATTGATCCAGTTGATCCTGTAGATCCCGTTGATGTTCCTAGAGATATTGTAGTAGGATGGAAAAGGCCTCCATGGGATCGTCAGGATTTGCAGGAGGAAGAGGGACATGCAACTCCCCATGGTACTTTCAAAGAGAGCAATAGACCTCAGAGATTCTCGAGCTATGTTGTAGGGATGAGCCACATCATTGATTCTCAGCGTTCCTGTTATGAGGAGGCATCTAGTCATCAGGTATGAAGAGATGCCATGATGGAGGAGTATTAATCTATCATGAAGAATGATGTGTGGGATATTGTTCTGAGGCCGGAAGGGAAGTCATTGGTAACTTCCAAGTGGATCCATAAGATCAAACATGCAGTTGACGGGAGCATCAAGAATCACAAAGAAAGATTCGTGGCTAGAGGATTCTCTTAGGTAGAGGGAATATACTATTAAGAGACATTTTCTATCATTGCTCGATACACCTCCATTCAAATGATAATTTCCCTTGATTCAACCATGGGTTGGAGACTAATTCAGATGGATGTGAAAACAACCTTCCTCAATGGAGAGATTGAGGAAGAGGTGTACATTGAGAAACCAGATGGTTTTGTGATTCATTGGAAGGAGTCCCATGTGTGCAGGTTGAAGAAGGCCCTGTATGGACTCAAGCAGGCACCTCGAGCTTGGTATGTGAGGATTGATGGATACCTGATGAGTTTGGGCTTCAACAAGAGTGTTGTTGATGCCAACCTGTACTATAATGTTGTTAATGGTGAGTCCTTGATTTTGATCTTGTACCTTGATGATTTATTTCTCACTAGAGCAAAGAGCCTCATTGCTTGGTGCAAATATGAGTTGGTCTCTGAGTTTGAAATGAAGGATCTTGGAATGATGCACTATTTCTTGGGACTAGAGGTGTGGAAAAGAACTGATGAGATCTTCCTGATTCAGGGGAAGTATATAGTTGGGAATTTGAGGAGATTTGGGATGTTGGACTATAAGCCCATGGCTACACTGATGGGGTCGAATCTAAAGAAGTTGAGTGCATCTTCTCCCGATTCAGACTTGATTGATCCGACTATGTACATGCAATTGATTGGATCATTGATGTATTTTGTTAACACCAAACCAAATATTTTCTATGTAGTGAGTGCACTTAGCTAGTTCATGAGTCAACCAAAAGAAATGCATTGGGTAGTTGTGAAGCATGTGTTGAGATACTTGTGAGGCACATTTGTCTATGGAATGAGATATGCTTCCAGTTTTGACATGAGATTGCAGGGATATGCTGATTCTGATTGGGAAGGGAGCACAATAGACAGGAAGAGCACCTCTGGGTGTTGCTTCAGTTTGGGGTCTACCATGGTTTCTTGGTGTAGCAGGAAACAAAATTTTGTGGATTTGAGTATCGCATAAGCCGAATCTATTGCAGTGTGTAGGACAGTACACGAAGCAGTTTGGCTTCAGAAGATCCTTGCAGGCTTGTTTGGACAGATGTTGGATCCCACCATGATTCATTGTGATAACCAGAGTTGTGTGAAGCTTTCAGAGAATCCAATATCTCATGACAAACATGTTGAGATCAAGTTTCATTACATCAGAGACATGGTGCAGAGGAAAGCAGTACTGGTGCAGTACCTTCCTACAGATGAGAAGATTGCATATGTTCTCACCAAGCCCCTTTCCAACTCAAAGTTCGAGTACTTCTTTGATAAACTTGGAGTGATAGAGAATTCCCCTCTCATTAAGAGGAAGTGTTGATGGTTGCAACTTCGTAAGACATTCTCCATGTTGTACTCCACGATGGACCCAACTGGGTTGACTTGTGATGATACTCCTCGATGGACTGAGTTGAGTATGACACTTATCGATGGAATGGTAAATTGTACCGAGTTGGTGCCCATCGACCCTTGGGTTGTATCCCATGTGGTTGGGATATAGTTGTACTGGGTTTGTGCCTAACGACCCTTGGATTGTAGCCCATGTGGTTGGGATATAACTGTACTGGGTTGGTGCCCAATGAACCTTGGGTTGTAGCCCATGCAGTTGGGATATTATGGGTTGTATCCCATCATCCCTTATGGTTGTATCCCTTGAGGACTTGTCCATATGGTTGTATCCTATGTGACATGATGACGATGATAGTATCACATGGTGGTTGTAGCCCGTGCGAGCCCACATGAGGTTGTAGCGCATGTGAGACCACATGAGGTTGTAGCCCTTGTGGACGTCTTGTGGTTGTAGCCCTTGATGTATGGATGCTGATGATACAATATGAGTTTGTATCCATAGTGTCCTCTAGTGGGTCGGAGCCCCTAGAAGAGGTTGAGAAGATCCACATTGGTTGTAGTCATGTGTGACTATGGAGATGCTACCACTAGCATGGTTTGCGTGACCATGACGTGGTTTGAGGACCATGTCATAGCCTGTGGGTCTATGAGGGACAACGGAGAACATCATGGAGAATACCTCTTTAGCTAAGAGGGAGTGTTAATGTTTTTGGTAGCAACTAGAGGTATTCACCTCCGAGACAAATTTTCTTAGAGATGAAGATGTCAAGAAGTCAAAGGAAACCATTAAACAGTTTGAAGAAGCCCTAGAAGAAATTAGAATATCTCAGAATAAAATTCGGCCCCACAGAAAAATAATAAAGAAGAAATATAATGCTCCAGAAGTAAAGTCAGCCCCACAAGAAAAAGACAAAGTGAAAATATAATTTCTAGAAGACAAGTCGACCCTACTTGAAGAGAGACCTGCCTAGTCTAGTATAAATAAAGGTGAGACCTTTTTCATTTGTCACACACATTCACTCATCCATAGCACAAGTTTAGTGGAGAGCAGTGGTTGCAGCAGTCCAACGAAGAAAGAAGAATGGAGCAGGTTGGCTAGGGCTTCCTCATAACCCTTGCTAGGGTTTATCTTTGTTGTCTTGGTGGTGTGCTGGTGGGGGCCTTTGCTACAACTATATTGCTAGGTTATCTCTTGTGAAGATAAATACATATTGCTGGGATTCTTCTTTGTTGGTTTTCTCTAGTGAATAGAGCTTGCTCATGGTGATAGTGTATTGGCAAGGATATTCTCTCTAAAGAAAAGTTTGTTGGGTTTTCTCCCTTTGTGAAGAAGGGTTTCCCAAGATAAATCTTTGTGTCTTCTTGTGCTTGTTTATATTTCAGTATATGACTATTGAATGTTGAAAGAAGATCTAAATTGCTATGGTAAATCTAATGCTAACTAATTTTATAAAAATCCAACAGTTAAGATTGTGTTTTAGGGTGTGGTGCTAAATCTATGCAAAAATGAGGCAATGAAACATTCTATTTAACCCAAAAAAGGCAGATCTATTTTAGATAGGGATAATTCATGAGATCGACTTGCAATAAAATCCCAAGTTTACTGCAAAATATGGAATAATGTTAGCTCATGCAAAATTGGAATGTACAACCTAGATATGAAAATATGGATCTACAAATTCTGGGTTGCTTGCAAACAAAAAAAAATTAAAAGGAAAAGATAAATGAGACAACTGGAAAAAACAAGGAGGATCAATGCTTACCATTGGGCCATGGAGTCTAAGTTATTCTTCAATATTTGTTCTCTTATCTTTGATGTTCGAAGTCCCCAAACATCTTGGAAGATTGCATGGTGAGCATCAAACTAAGAAGTTTGAACCATGCAAGTAATATTGGGAGGCTAATCTTATAAAAATTTAACCCAAGTATTGCAAACTTAAAATTTAAAACTAAACCTAGGGTAAGAAAGTAAAACTCTATGATTTTCACCCCAATACAATAAGATTTAGCTTAGAACTTCACAAAGAAATGAAATAGACAATAAATCATACCTCACTTGCATTGCTTGCTTTGGAATAACTCCTTCCTCAGTGAAGACTTGCAATATGAAACCCTTTTTTAATTACTCTAAAACTTTTACTTAATAAAATAGAAAAGATCTCACACCAAATGAGCAAGTAAGTTCTTCAAGTTGATTTCCAACCATGAGAAATGACAGAGGTCCTTTGTATATAGATAAGACACTCCCTAAACCATACCATTCCATGAGTTAGAAACAATACAATGTACTCATACCATGTGCTCAAGTGAAAACCATGAGTCCAATACCATGTTCCAAGTGGAAACCATTGGGGAATACCATGGGTGGTTACAAACAATTCTCAAATGTAGGGGTGCCCTCCACAAAATAAGAAAATGCTAACAATATGCCACATGTTTGGTCCATGATAATACATAAGTAAGTGCACCCTCCTCAAAATGTGGCAATAACCTCTCAAAAGTGTGTAGTGTCAAAAGAGGCCCAAGTACAAGTGTGCCCCCAAAACAACCCCCAAAATCATGGAATAAATCATGCAAACACGTGAGAAGTAAGGGGAAAATGAGGTGCACCCTTCCAAACGTTTCTAGAAACACCACACGTGTGGGATATGAGAGAGAAAGTGCACCCAAGTGTTGTGTTCACATGTGTGCTTAGCAAAAACAACCTCCAAGTGGCTAGAAAACACCCACACATGTGAAAGAAGGGTCCAAAAAGAGTTATGCCCCACATGTGCTAGACTCAAGGGTCTAATAACATAATATCATAAGTTAATTTTATTATTTGCGTAAGTCTACTATGGTGGGACAACCTTACCCTTATTACATGTGTCAATTCCTAGGTGAAATGTATTTCCTAAGTCACTTGGTTAGAGATCGCTAAAAATTATGAATGACTTATGTAAAGAGAAGGGGAACTCTGTATTTTAACCTTCAAAGTCATATGTGATGATGTAAGAGGTCCTTTAACTGGTCCAACTAGATTTCAAGAGCTAAAAATATTCATTATTTACACATGCAAGTTTTGAGAAGGGAGCTTTGCTTAGAGTTACCACCTCGACACTTTATTCATTACCCTTTTTTGTATTTTTCTTTGATTTCTTGGTCTTTTCTTTAGATATGCATTTTTTTAGCATAAGACTTAGGGGCTAGGCCTTTTTAATGAGGTGCCATAGCTCTAGCCTCATTAGTTTTTATTTTATTTTTTTTATATTCATACTATTCACCTCTAGCATTTTTTTGGCTTTTTTGACTTAGGTTTACATTGATCTTGAATTACCTTGTTGGATGACATATGATAAGTCAAACATAACTAAGGATGATATCTTTTTTATGAACAAGATGGAATTGAAAGGGGAAAGATGGAAAGTGTTAGGTATGGTTAGGATATGAATTACACTAACTCAATTAGATCCCCAACAATATGATGTGACCCAAGTCATGATGACACTTATCTAGGGACAATTATCTACCCTCATGGTATAACGAGACAAAATAATAATTTTTTTATTGTTAATAAGTGTTATTAGATTAAACCCAATGTTTAATACGTTCATGACTAGGTAAGAAAACATCACATCACACCATGTCTAAGCAAGAAACCCACACACGATAACATAACACATCGGTCAAAATAAAGGTCATTCCTGAAGTACCATTTGTGAATGGACATAACACCTGAGGTGCATGCCATAAGATCTGATATACAATGGCAGTTATTTGATGTAACTCATGAGTGATGAGAGGTTGGATAATCACGTATCTAATGGATCTGCTATACAATGGCAATCATTTGATGTAACTCATGAGTGATGAGAGGTTGGATAATCACGTATCTAATGGAAGAACTGGAAAAACAAATCCAAATCATAAAATATAAGTAGAAAAACTCATCCAAGTAACAACACCACACCCATAAAAAGGTGGTTTGGAAGTAGTTTCCCTTTAGGGGTAACAATGCGATCTCCTTTCTACCTCATATATTAACCTTCTAACCTTTGAATGAAGTGTTACATATTACCATGGCGGGCACATAAATGAGGGGGGCCTATTATTATTTTAATAATGGGCACACACGTTGAGTTGTTATATTAAGCTTATTCGATGGGCCCTTTTCATGTGAGAAGCATCACACATATGAGATGGAATATGATATGCCAGCCTTGTACCATATATTCATGTTTCCATTGATTATGAAGCCGTGGGTCCTCAAGTCAATAAGACAATTCAACTATGGAGTGGTCTAATAATTGGAGGTGACATCACATTTTTGGAGGAGATGTCCCATTTACTCATGGATGGAGTAAGCCACCTTCACATGAAGCCATTTCTAGCCCACGAATTGTTTACTGCATATGTGAAAGCCATTGCATACGTGGAGCCAACTTGTATTATCTTAGAGCCGTCATGGGTCCACATTTAGTATGGAAAGGGGACTCATGCAACATGAATGTTATCTTAGACACTGCCCAACTCAAGCTATTTAGACTAGTCATGGAAGGGTGTCATACTCCTTACTTGGCTATTTGATGAGTTCCTCTTGGCTCATGATAATGCCTGGTCTTCATTTATCACATGCTCTTATAAAGGTAGCGTCATACCTTGGAGATACGCTCTTATAAAGGTAGCGTCATACATGGTGTATGTGGGTCATCCTATACATCATTATATTATTTGTTGACTCATTCTATCATGGAGATTAATCATTAAAGGATGACCGCCATGTTTGCAAAATCATTAAAGGATTGATAGGTGGTTGATTGCAAAATGAGTAAAGGAGCAACCCACTTTGAAGGAGTTTGAAAACACAATCATAATCAGTTTTATTATTTTATTATTGTTGACTTGTCTCATGGAATTGGTTACATGAGAGTATTATTATATTGTTTTTGTTGGAGAAGATGATGTTATTTTATTATTTTTTTAGGAGAGGAGAATGATAAAAATGAATATTTTATTTATTCCTTGAAGTACTAATGGATCTAGGAAAACAATTAATTGTTTATTGTTAGAGGAATTGAACTCAAACCTATATAAATGTATGATCTCTCCTTCATTTTGTGGTTGGATTTAGGGAAAATCCCTTGGAGTTTAATGAAATATCATAATTCTCATAAGCATTAGAGTTTATTTTAATTAATAATCTCTCTAGTTATATTTCTGCAATTTGGGACAACAAGGATACGGATTATTGTAGCTTGTACACTTCAACATCAATAACTATTTTATCTCATTAGGACAACTTACCATTGAGGCTTGATTTGGCTCATGATTTTCCCAATGATAAGACACTAATCTTCAATCTACTCATTCATTTCATTTAATAAACTTTATCAACCTGTTTCGCTAGAGCCATCCCTTCATTTTCACCTTGGTTTTTACTTCATAAGCTCTAGTAATCCTAATTTAGAGAAGTCCCCCTTGAGCCAAATGAGAGTCGGCATAAAGTGTGAAGAGAGTTGGTGAGGTGACATTGCCCTCCCTCTTAGTTCCTCCAAGGCCTTTCTTGAGATTTAGGACATTGTCTAAAAAAGTGATGGTTTGAGAGGTAATAGGACTTTGTCCTTGGTATTGACGCCAATTTGTTTACTTTTCAGAGCCACACTCAAAGATATTAAAGTCCCTAAACAAAGTGCAACCTTTGAGGCACTTAGGAAGGTTTCCCATTGTCACACGACAACTCTTCATCTCACTTGACATTGATTCCTTTCTAACACAAGAGCGGAGACCCTAGAAAAAATGGTTTATGTTATTTAGAAATAAAGGGATGGTGGATTCTACCAAGACCATTCCCTATCCAATTGGTTCATAGAGTCAAATATGAAAGAACATGAGTGTTTGAATATGCAAAGATGATGTAATTAATCCATCATCAATGTGCCATGATTAGTTGATTTTTTTTTTTTTTTGATTATGTAAGAATAAGTAAGATCCCTTAGATAAGATGCACCATCACAACCATGAAATTGTAGCTAACCATAATGTGCAACCAATAAATAAAGAAGGAACAATGATAACATGAAAGCTTAGATGAAGTAGACAAAGTAGGACAACCTTTTTATTGAACGAACATCATTTCTTCATATTTAATTTCACCTCAAGATCAAGACCAAATAGGTCACATCTAACCTTCTATCATAATTAAGACAACCCACAAAAAAGGAGTGAAACAATGTTAACAAAAAAATTACAGCAGCAAAATCCTTTAATAATTCAAGACTACATCAAGGATTAGGGAGGGTTTAACAACCTCAACCCTAATCTTCTTTATGTAAACTTGCCTTTCTACAAGGATTTTTTCAGCAACAAACTCATGGAAATTTTAGCAAAAACTATAATCATCCATGAAACAAACAAATAGATGGAAAATCCTCACATTGAACTTGTCCTTCTTCCAATCCCCCCAAAGATATTCAATTAGGTGCTTGGAGGGGAACTCCCAATCTTCCAACCATGCCTTTAGCAAATGAATCCTCTACTGTATTTGTATCTTTCAAATCAAACCCTATTTCATAAAATAATATTTCTTCTTAGAAGGCCCTAGAATCCTCTTTGAGTGGAGCATTCCCCTTTTCCTTTTGAGTGAATAAAATAGCTCCACAATGCCACTTGTCATCTCCCTAAGAAAAACACATTTCCTTTGAGGGCTTGATCATGTCAATGATGCCAAATGACATGTCCTCATGTAAAGAGATTGCCTCCAAATATGTAAAAAAGACCTTGAACAATGTGTTGTTACCCCAAAATACTCAAAATGTGAAATATGCCTCCGAATATGTGAAAATGGATTAAATAATGTTCCATTATCCCCAAATTTTTTCTTGAAAGGAGAAACATACCTCTAAATATGTGGAATACGCTCTGAATAATGTGTAATGCTCCCAACGGACTTGCTTTTTCCGTACAAATGATTCTAGCATCACATGTTACCATTCCAAGCAAGGTGTTCCTACTTTAGCTTCTTTCCTTGAAACTTGTCATGGTTTGGGCCTTCTACAAGGTAGGGTGTTTGCTTCTTTGGCCTCTCTCCCTACCACATGTCATGCTTTGGACCCCTTACAAGGTAAGGTAGTTTCTCATTGTGTTGTGTTTGACCGTGACTTTTCCTTAAGTCATTCCTTTTTACACCTCTTGAGGTAGGGTGTTCATCTTCTAGGGATTTCTTCTTTCTCACATCCTCCATCCACATGGTTTCAATCCTTAGCTTCAATCTGGGAATAAGACTCTCCATCAATGATGCAATAAAGGGTAATGTAAGCTATATAACCATGCCTCAAATGTGTTGAGTGTGCTCAAATGGAATCTCATGGTGAATTTTTTTAATGGAAAAGTGTCCATCAAGCCAACCATACCCCTCTTACAGTCTTGTTTTTCCCTAGATGATGAAAAATGATCGGGTAAGATAGGACAATGTGCAAGGCCTCCAAATCTTTCCATGCAACCTATAACTGTCTGAACTGGAAGAATCTTCTGTGATGCTTTCCAAGAGAGGAAATCCCATGAAAATGTGAAATGACCTAAAATGTTTTAGAGGGTAGCAAGGGGAAAATATTGGTTTTGTTTTGTTGGGGGTGGGGATTGGGGTGGAAGATATGAGAACACGATCAAATACAAAGTTGTTGGAATTTTTGTATGTATGTTACACATTTCATTATTGTTTTCAAAGCTTGTCCTAGATGTATTCAAAACCAGGTTAGCTTGCCATTGGAACCTATGCCTTTGATTTTCTCATCTAATAACTACCAAGCTTAATCATAATTGTAGTAGGCCATGCTAGGTTATAAATTATGGGGGGTTTGTTGGACTACAATTTTTTTTAGACCAAAACCCACATGTGTTAGTCTCCACCACAATCAATGGAGTTAGGATCCATGAGAGGGGGTTAACCCATGTAACGAAACTCGCGAGAAGCATTGAACCCAATGTCCAATAATCTCCCCCAGCGCGTTTCAGAAAAGTTTTGAACTCAAGACCTATCACTTTAATACCATTTGTTGGACTACGATTGTCATTAGACCAAAACCCAGAGGCGTTAGTCTCTACCACAATCGTTGGAGTTAGGATCTGCGAGAGGGATTCAACCCATAGTTGATGCTTCGATTTGTTAAGGTCCAAACAACAACCTCACGAGGATATAAATACCCCCCTGCATTTTTATAGAGGTGGTACTCCTCTCTATATTTTCTTAAAGATAAATCGTGAATATCTTGGAACTGTAATATGAAAATGGGAGAATACTAAATAACAAACCCCAATATTTATTACTCAATAAAAATGTAAAATATTGTTGATTGAAAATAATATATATTCACAAAAGAATTCCTCAAAAGAGGAGAATATTCACTCATAAAAATATAATATTTGCAAAAATATTATAAAAAATAATAAGAGTTACAAGAAAAATAATATGATTTTCACATCCATCACAACATTCATAATTTTTTATCACATTCAAAGGAAATAAAGATATAGGACCTGGAATATTCACTCATAAAAATATAATATTTGCAGAAATATTATACAAAAATAATAAGAGTTACAAGAAAAATAATATTATTTTCACATCCATCACAACATTCATAATTTTTTATCACATTCAAAAGAAATAAAGATATAGACCCACAAATGAGAGAACTTTAAAATAGTTTTTTCATTCAAAACATGATAGAATATGATAGGGACACTTTAGATATCTTATGCTCAAATCTCAGAGTTTAAAGATATCATTAAAGTTTATCCCCAAAATAGTTCTATGGGATTTTTTCAAAAACCAAATATAGTCTTAAAAATAAAATGCATTTATCTAGAATTGGACTCCGATTGGGCTCCCGTTATTCATAAAATGAAAGGATGGAATATAGTTGAACTTGAAAATAAGATAAAAATGAACGATTAGAAATCGATTATGTTTTCTTAGGAGAGAAAAGTACAACTGGATGACTTCTAAATGAGAAGAAAAATTAATTGAGAATGATGTGATCAATTTACTCAATGTGATGGAATTTCTTTCTGCTTCATTTGGTGGCCGATTTTCCTTTTGTATTGTCTTTGGTTGCAATTATATGACTGATAACAATTTCGATGTATTCTTCAGTTATCTTGATTAAAGCCCGCTTTAACCTCTATATGATATTCTTCAGCTATCTTGATTAAAGCTTGCTTTAACCAATTTTCGATGTATTCCCTCATAGGTGCGACGATTATCTCCTGCCTGATTTTGATATCAAATAATGCTTTCTAAATCTCTTAAGTCAATTGAAAGTTGGTGTAACGTGTCTTCAATGTATTCATTTTTATTAACATAACTTACAAGCCAACTTTCGACTTCGTGTTCTGTGTACTAAGTCATACTATGAAACTTTTCCGCTGATACACCTTTCAATATTTCTAAGTGTTCTTAGAAACTTTTCTCTTGTCATAAGAATGGAATTTAAGATTAATTTTGGATCTTGCACTTTCCTAGTAGTTCCTGCCAAATTTAATTTAATTAGCTTAACATATAATTCCCCTTTCTTGACTCTTCAAATGTCACAATCATCCAATATTTCTTTTAAAACCTTTATTCTTTTAAGCCAACAAGCTTTCAATTGTTTTATGCGTGTAGGGATGGTAAATTTTCTTCTTTTCTCTTTAATTCACTCATTCCAGAAATCTTAAAACAAATGTGGTAATATCATCTTTATAAAAACCCTCGTCATTATCGAGGTCTACCTAAAGATATCTCCTCGGATTTGCAATGATAGAACCCAAAGAAACAAAGATTCTTGTTAAATCCCATGCCTCTAAAATGAGAGACATTCTCTTCTTTATGTTTTCCCCAACATACCGTCTAAATGCAACAAACAAACTTGATGTTCCCTTCAATTTTGAGCTTGATTCTGGTGTCCTCTCAGAGATTTTCCAAGGTTGAACAATAACAATTAGGCTTGCAAATATTGGGGGTGGCATCAAAGCACTTTCCAATTCTTTAACTCTGTCCCTAAACATAGAATTTTCAGCTTCCATCTCATCAACTGACACTTCAAAGCATCACTTATAGCTTTATCTATCCTTTCAATTCTTGATGGTAAGACTCCACTCGAATTAAATTCTGAATGTGTTTTTCCTTGAACCTTTTTACCCTTTGAATTAACTCTTTCAAATACTAATTTCTTTGAGTCTTTTTCAAATAGAGCATTATGAAGAGTTAATGATTCTTCTTCAAGGAAGACAGGTTCTTGTATTGCTAATTCTGCCACAATTTCTCTGCTCTCTTGAATCCTTTGTTCTTCATCCAAAAACTCTATATCTTCAATATTTACTTCAAAGTCCATGTCCTCAAGGGTGTCTTCATCTTCATGTATAAGCTCACCTACTTCCTGTTGATTTGTCCATATTTTTCTTTTACTATTTATTGTGAGCTTATGAGGCTTTTCAAGGTTCTTTTTAGGAGGATCATGGTCATCTTCATCACCAGAATTTTTAGTTAAAGATTTCTTTTGTTCTTGAATTACAATTTGACGGTTCTGTTTGGGTGTGCCGCTTCTTTGATAAGTACTTTGAGACAACATGCTTAATTCATTTACAATCCTTCAATGTTGTCGATGTGGCTCATTAGTGCTAACAATAGTTTCAAGATCTCCAACTGTAATTGCTTCAAGGTTGTTTCCATCTTCTTCTTCTTCTCCAAATAAATAAGTATTTGCATAGGAAACAATGAAACCAACATAAATCATGTGATTCAAAAAATATTGATTAGGGTCAAACCCTTTAATCTCATTTTCCATTTTCAAATTGTACTGATCAAACTAGACTGCATATTCATCACATTTTGAAGCATTTTTCAATGTTATTTCGCCAATTTTCCATGACAATGAAATAAATTGTTTTTTCTTTCTTTCAAAAAAGAAATTATCCCAACGTCTATATTTCTTGCAAACTTATATTACAAATATTTTATCTGGTACATAAAATGGAAGATAAATTGGCCTTTCTCGAGAACAGTAGATCCCAAAGACTTTGTAATTTTCCATTGCCTCAAAACTTCCCCTTTTATCTAAGAAGGTTTTCGCTTCTAGAGAAAGTCTTGAAGTACTAGCTCTGAACATGAGTTTCTTAAAATAAGAAACAAATGAATCATATACTTCATAAAAATGGTACATTGCCTTTTTCTTCCATGAAGCAAGGTACCATGTATGAACTGGGTCTAACTTGCAGTTAACCTATTTTTCTAAATGGAGTCCTTTAAATACATGACAATATATGATAAAAAAATATCAAATATGAAGACATATAAAACCTCTCGTTATTCTTAAAATTTGACATTTGGAATGATATTTCAAAAGAGATGATTTTCGACCAGTCAAAAACTTCTTTCTCATGGATAGAAAAACATAAAATATAAAGAGCTAGACGAGGAACTGTAGACGTTAACTCTTGTCCAACAACCCTAGAAAAATGCCACACCATTTCTTGATATGGTTTTCTTAACTGTCTGACCTGTATGGTTGATAAATCTTTCGACATCGTCGCAGAGTCTTCAAGTTATCGCTGCATTAAGTCCCAACCACCATTTCTAGCTTTTAGGAACTCTTTGGCTTCGTCAAATTTAAAGGTCATCATCGACTCTGGTAACCTGAACATCTTCTTGAAAGTTGAAGGTGCCAAAGAAATTGAGGATTGTCCTTGCAACTGAATGATTCTATGATTTTTCTCATATTTGTCTATACACCATGAAACCAACTCTGTAGCATCAAAGACTTCTGGAACACACCCTGCTTTAGAAATTCCCGAGCTCCGAATATCATTAGCATTTCTTTTTGGAAGCGAGAATGTAGAATAATATTTATATGCTCTGGAACAATGATATTTTGGATCCCCTCGTCTGAATGTGCGAAGAGTATCTCCACAAAATCTCTCTTTCCTTTTGGCCATCGTGCTTGAGGAGATGGCAGATTATGTACAGTCTTTTGGAACGTTAATACCAAAGAAAATATTTTACATAATATACCTTGAAGCTCTTTTTTCGAAAGGATGATTAGGGCGAATTTAATTTGAATTTATTGAAAATGATCTCGAAGAAGTTTCCATTAAGAACGACCCTTTGATACTTAACCATTGGTTACTTTTCGTAAGATTTTCATTTGATATTACTCGAGGAATGCAACAAGAAGCAACAAGGATTCACCACGGAGCAACGGAGAAATATATGTCAAAGAAGAGATAATGGAGTAAGTATGATCTCATGATCCCATGGTAAAATCACGAATGAATGGGCATGAAAAACATTTATTAAGGCTTGTGACATGATCTCTTCTTCCACGTTAAAGATTGAAATGACTAAGTATTGAAGTGTCAAGAGAAAAGTGAAGTCTCAAGAATTGACTAAGTATCGTGAAGCAAATGAATGAACATATCGTCATAATATGAATGAGTGAACTCAAAACCGTAGTGAAAATTAGAAAATATTCTAAGTATGGTATAAAATGAGGACGAGAGAACGAGGAAGTGCACTCTCGTGACGATAGAATTTTGTTCTTTTCATGAGAATACATAACGAACCCATGAAAAAATTGAAAATAGACTAAGTATAGGTGCATTTTGGTTATGGTGGAACACAATGGTACAATTTGGGGAAAGAAGAAGTTATAACAAGACTCTTGAACCCACCATAAAGTGGAAAAATTTCTAAGTGCAGGAACGAAATATATAAGAGATAAATCTATAAATGACCGAGGATATTTTAGGATAAAAAATTGGCTCCAACTATGAGATAGAAACCACCTGAGGGTTACTAAGAATCCAAAATCTCGACCTTTGGGTATGGAATTAGTATGAGAAAATAAAATTTGAAAATAAAGACTCAAAAATATGTACATGGAAAAAATAAAAAACTATGTACAAGTGAGAGCAAGATTGATCAAGAGATTTTTTTTTAAGATGTTTTCCATTGACTGACAACATCTGAAATATCCCCTTCATATCTTTGAGAAAATAAGAATTGTATCCCAAGACTTTTTCAATCACATAGGGGCAGATCCATAATGATTCAAATTTTTTGTGTTTAGAAGATTTCTCCTTGGCTTTATTCCACAATAATACTAGCTATCCTTAGAAATCTTTGATTGAAACACTTTGATCAAAATATCTCTTTATAGATTGCTATCTTTGATTTATTTTCCTTAGTGCCTCACTTCTTTGTTCTTCCATATGCATCAACTGATTATATCTTCTTTGTAGAGGAGAGATTTCTTCTTCGCCTGCAAAATTTACAACATATGATAAGGCATTTAGTTCCATATGAATTGGCATTTTTGCTTCTTTCCCATATACTAGTGTGTATGGTGACATTCCATTACTGTCTTTCAGTGTAAGTCTACTGTCCCACAAGGAATCTATTAATTTTGTATGCCAATTTCTTTGATTCACATCAATTGTTTTCTTGAGGATTTGGATCAATTTTTTGTTTGTAGATTCAACTAAACCATTTCCTCGGGGATAATAGTTTGTAGATTGTCCCATTATAATACTAAATTCCCAACAAAATTTGGTAAACTTTAATCTGATAAATATTGATCCATTGTCTGTAATAAACTTCTATGGAACTCCAAATCTTGATAAAATATTTTCTTTGAGGAAATTAATGAGCTCTTCAGAATCAACCTCTTGAGGGCTACAAATTCTTTCCATTTTGTAAAATAGTCAGTTGCAGTAAGAATATAAGAATGACCTTTACTTGACTTGGGATTAATTGGGCCAATGACATCTAATCCCCAATGTACAAAATGTTCTTCAACTGTTATGGACTACAATGAGATTGTTTCTCTTTTCGTTTTTCCTGAAAATATTTGGCAAGAAATACACTTTCTAATCATTGCATATGAATCTTTAAAAATAATGGGCCAGTAAAATCCCACTCTCAAAATTCTATGTGTTGTAGATATAGGTGTAAAATTTCCACCGAAAATACCTTCATGAAATTAAACAAGCATCTTTTGAGCTTTTGTTGCATCAATGCATCTTAACAAGATTCCATCAAAATTTCTTTGAAAAAGTATTTCAACAACTAGTACATACTGGTTTTCCTTCATTTTTAATGCCCTTCTTTCTTTTGAAGACATACCATTTGGGAATTGGCCAGATTTTAGATAGAAGATGATACCCTTATACCATTCTGATGTGGATGATAAATATTGTGTTGAAATAGATATAATCTCTTTAATGCATCAATCCCTATCATAAGTTTGCATAACCCTTGTCCTTAAACCGCTTTCAATGGCTTGATTTCAATATCATATTCTTGAATTTTTGAAAGCCAGTTTTCCCATTTTCCTTCTCTCAATTGTTGATTAAGGAGAATTTTTATAGGAGATGTTGGGACATACGCTATGACATGTGATGACAAGATATAATTTCTGAAATGTGCCACCGCTTTGACTAGAGAAAGAGCATGCTTCTCTATTTCTGAATATCTCAATTCATAGTCATGTAAAGTTTTACTCATAAAATTTATTGGAAGTTCTTCTCCTTTGAGATTTCTTTGTGTCAAGATAGAACCAATGGTCTCTTCTGAAGCAAAAGAATATATGATAAAATCATGATCAAAGTCTGGACTAACAAGGACTATAGCTGAAGTAATTGCATGCTTGATCTTTGTAAATACTCTTTGAATCTCTTGTTTCCATTCAAAGTTTTGGTCTTTTTTCAATAAGACATTTATCAATTTCACAATTGTGGAATAATCTAGGACAAACCTCCTTACAAAGTGTATCTTGCCAAAAAATGACTGTACCCCTTTTTTCGATGTTGGAGGGCTCAAATCATTGATAGCTTTGATTCTCTCTCGATCAATGTAAATTCCTTCTTTACTGACTATGTGTCCCAAGTGTTTTCCTTTTGAAACTAAAAACAAACACTTCTTGGATTCATAGATATTCCATATAATATACATCGTTCAAAAACTTCTCTCAAATGCTCGATGCGATTTTCTCTTACTTTGGAGTGAATAGTAAGATCGTCTTGATAATCAACCATGAATTTTCCAATTAAATCTTTGAAGGCATGATCCATTGCCCTCTGAAAAGTTGCTCCAACATTTTTCAAATCAAATGGAATGCATGCATATGCATATGTATCCCAGGGTGTGATGAAAGTAATTTTAAGTCTATCTTCTTCTGCAACCAACACTTGGTTATACCTGGAAAAACCATCTAACATAGACATTAGAGTTGACCCAGTCACTTGTTGCAACAACATTTCCATGTTAGGGAGGGGATAATTGTCTTTGATACTTTCCTTGTTCAAATATCTAAATTCAACACAGAGATAGATCTCCCCACTTTTCTTTCTTATTATAACAAGATTCAAAATCCATTATGAGTGTCTAATCTGAAAGATTATTTCGACCTTCTTCAACTTTTCCAACTCAATTTTTACTAGGGGTTTTAATTTAGGATTCACAATTATCATCTTTTGTGTGACCAAATTTGCTCCTTATTTTAGTGGTATGATATGTTGAAATATGGATTTATCATACTCCTTCAAGTCATCATATGTCCAAGCAAAAACATCATAGAATTATTTGAACAAAGCAATATATTGATCAACTTCTTTCTCAGTGCAAATGGTACCAAGGTTTGCATACTTTGGAGAATCTTGAGTGCCAATATTTATTTTCTGAGTTTCATGTACTTTTCTAATAGACACTTCTTCTTTCAAATTGGGAATTTTAGTTTGGTCATCTCTTATGAAAAGAGATTCAAAATTGATACAATCTTTTGAAAGTGATACATGATTTTGATCTTCAGAGATTTCTACAGATTCATTTGTATCAGAAAGAAATTCCGCCAACTGCTCATCATTTTCAAAAACATGGAGATAATCTTGATTATCATGTACTAAAGGCCTGAAAATCCTCTTGACCTGAAATGCATTTTGATTATGCGAATTGTCAAGATTGAATAGAGATGCAACAATTTCCAGTGAGTCTGTCTTATGATTTTTATCTATGGGAATGAAGGAGATGTTAAATTAACTAAAAGAATTCATGAGTTCATGATCCAGGTGGATATTGGTGGCCACCCACCTGTTCCAAATTCCAACTAGCTCATCTTGACAATTTTTAGTTCAACACGTTTCTCTGTAATGGGGACATTTCTCTGTAATTGTGGGTTCTGCACTTCCAGGGCTGTCTTGAAGCCCTACACAACATCGAGGTGCATAATGGTGGCCACCCACCTATTCCAACTAGTTTATTTTGGAATTTTTTATGTGAGTACATCTTTTTGTATTTCCAGGGATATTTTGGGGACCTAAACAATGTTTTCTTGGGTTTACACATTCAAACTATAAACAAAGTCATATTTTTATGACATAATGCGTAGTTCTCATAAACACCTTTTCAACGAGCTATCACACTCCTAAAACAAATATCATATGCAAAAGTTATGACCCCGAGAAGTTGATATACTAACTTACCCCAACAGGGCCCACATGACTTTTGATTCTTCATCTCCTAGGGTTAGGTTTTTTGCATTCATGTTTATTATAAAAAGGCCTTTAGATCCTCAATGTAATCATCTTCTTGCGAATGGGCGTAATCGTCACATCTCTTCTTAGAGATAAGTTGCCACCATTCTAGTGAGTCTTTCACTCTGTATTTTTACAGTCTCTGTACATTTCTTTCATTAATAGAAATCATGTATTATTGTATTTATCTGTTTCTGGTAATATTTATGTGCACTTCATTGTAATATCTTTGCTTTCATTTCATTATGAAAATAATCTGGATCAATGGTATCATAGCAGGCTGGTATTGATCGTTTTTCAATACATGTCCCCAACAAGGTCTGAGTATAGTAAGTTGGGTCTCAAGCTTGTCTCTCTTGAGAACAATCGCTCTGGCACGCCCAAGAAACCCTCCATGGCGGAAGAAAATAAAAACGATGGAGAAAAATATTATATTAATCTGTTGCTTGAGCAAGCTCTTGCACGATAGAGGGATGAAATAATGGAAAATTTTGTCCACATCCTTCGATGCCTGCCGATAGCAAAAAGCACATCTTCATTAAGAGACCACTTTGGAGGAACCTCTCCTTTCAAGGTACAAGTTAATTTTTATATTCCCATATTTGAAGTTCAGATAGATGCAAATGCCTTAGAAAATGGTTAAATCTGCTAGAAGGTTATTTCTTTGTTCACAATTTTTCTGACAGGGAAAATATCACCTTCACACATCTCAAGGTTGTCCCCCATTTCAAACATTGGTGGGAAACTTACTGGGAGCAAAGTTCCACAGAGGAATCTGGAATATACGGGGCCAAGCTAGTTGGGATTTTCTTTTGGATGCGGTCAAGGAACAATATTACCCTGTTGATAACTATGAAGACCGGTACATGAGATGGACCACACCGCGACAAGAGAAGAGCTAAACAATGTGAGAGTTCAAAAATAATTTCCATAACTTGCACACCAAGTTGGGTATCAAAGACTCTGAGCGAAATATGGTTCTGAAATACCGTGGGGATCTACATAGGTACATCCAAACTGAAATGGATTTCCTAAACATCTCATAATTGGGAGCTACCTATCGATATGTTGTCAAAATCGAGCAGAAATTTATGCACCATAACAAATGGGAGTTTGGGTCTGCAAATCCGCAACAACCAAAGCATGATAAATATGACTCTAACCAATAGCCTCCCGACAACTAGTCCAAGACACGGGACAAGAAGGATAAATGAAAGATGAAGAATGACACTGGGAAGCGATGCGACTTCCACAAAATCCCCTGGAACAACACTGATGAATGTCTCTCTAAACAATCATTGGTGGCCGAGATCAAAGACAAGGAGATGAACCCTGATCTAGAATCTGATCAAGAAAATAATGAAAAAAGACAGATCATCGACACAGACCCCACTGCTACTGTCGCGACCAAAACAATTCAACCAGAAGAACCAGTAGATCCTAAAGAGGGGAAGCGACTCTTCCATTCACATATGTGGGTGAAGGGGACCCCGTTGAATTTCATTGTTGATAGCAACAACCAGAAGAACCTCATCTCTTCTAAGGTCATGAAACAATTAGGGTTGTCGACAACACCACACCCATAGCCATACAACATCAAGTGGATTTACCAGGGATGATATCTTCGTATCAGCCAACAGTGTTGCTTTTCCTATGGCATCCAACCCTTCAAGGATGAGGTAGTGTGTGATGTTTCCCCTCTTGATGTCCGTGATGTTGTTTTGGGCCAATCATATATGTGGAAACATCATGTTGTTTATGAGTCTTGACCCCGTAGTGTCATTATTACTTTGGGGGGTCATCTCTACAGGATACCGGAGGTAGTTCCGACTACTGTTCCACCAAAAGAGTGCCACAAGGTAATCTCTCATACTACAAAATTGAGCCTCTTCACATTCTTTTCAAAGGATGCACAAAAGGCCACTACAACCACTGTAACCTCAACACCTTCTATCTAGCAGAAGAAGATTGCATAAGAGAAATAAGATATTGTTTCTTCACCTACGATGGTGCCTACACAATGCCCCGTCAAGCCGAGAGACAACAGGTTTGTGGAACAAATTCAACCTTGCCATCAACAGGTTCATGACAACCTTCCATAGACCAAACAACACAACTTCTACAACAAGGCACACAACTCACCAAGATTCAGATTCATCAAATGATTTCCCCTCTTCCCCGAGCACTCAACGCAATGGAGGCCATTGCTTCCTAAGGGGGAGGACTGATCCAGGTGGATATTGGTGGCCAACCAATTGTTCCAAATTCCAATTGGCTCATTTTGACAATTTTCAGTTCAACACGTTTCTCTGTGATGGGGAAATTTCTTTGTAATTGTGGGTTCTGCACTTTCGAGGCTATCCTGAAGCCCTACACAACATCCAAGTGGATAATGGTGTTCGTCCACCTATTCCAACTGGCTTATTTTGGAACTTTTCATGTCAGTACATCTTTCTGTACTTCCAAGGCAATTTTGAGGCCCTAAACGATGTTTTTTTGGGTTTCCATAATAAAATTGTAGACAGAGTCAAATTTTGATGGCATAATGCATATTTATCGAAAATACCTTTCCAACGGGCTATCACACGCCTAAAACGAAGATCGTATGAAAACATTACAACCTCGGGAAGTTGATGTACTAGCTTACCCCAACAGGGCCCACATGACTTTTGGCGCTTCATCTCCTAGGGTTAGGTTTTTGTATGTCTAGGGTTTTGACATTCATGTTTATTATAAAAATACCTTCATAGCCTCATTGTACTCATCTTCTTGTGAATGAGCGTAGCCGTCACATCTCTTCTTAGAGATAAGCTGCCACCATTCTAGTGAGTCTTTCACTCTCTATTTTTACAGCCTCTGTACATTTCTTTCATTAATAGAAATCATGTATTACTGTATTTCTCTGTTTCTTGTAATATTTATGTGCACTTCATTGTAATATCTCCGCTTTCATTTCGTTCCGAAAATAATCCAGATCAGTTCATTTACTCTTTTGACATAGAATTTCAATTTCTCTCTCTCTTTTTTATTTTTATTTTTTATCTTACAATTTTTTTTAATATGATTTATAACCAGTTCATAATCACCCATTCCTATCACATTTTCTATTTTAATATGTAGCACAATATTCATCCCTTGTATCAATGCTTCATATTCTAATTCATTATTTGTACAAGGAAATTCAAGTCAGATGGTGTGTGGACACATAAATGAATTAGGGATCTTGAAAACAATTCCTACTCCATTTCCATATTTGGAGTAGGCGCCATCGAAAGACATCTTCCAAAATCCATCAAAAGAATTATCTTCTTTCTTCTTTGAAATACTGGGATGCTCTGGGTCAAGCACAACATATTTCCAATCCCAACATCAATGTAGTCTGCATTATTTCATTATCTTTTTTTTTTTTTCCGAAAGAAGTTGGCTTTCTAGATTCTTGGGGAACTATCACCATGGTTCCATCTTTTTTTGGTAATATCATACAACTTTCATCGTTCATGATGTAACCTCCAATTAGTGAACACCAATCTCTTCCCGGAATTACTCCATATGTTGGAGGAAAATCCATCACGATAATAGTTAAAACAATTGTTATATGTGGCGCTACAGTTATCCATGCACATAAATCTTTAATATCCCCATAGGATGGGACCTTTATTGAGTCTATCACATAGATACTTTCTTCAATGTCATAATACTTCGTGCATCCCATTCCCAGTGCTTCCATTACTGTTAAGGGAATGATATTATTGGTTGCTCCATTATCAACCAGTCAATTGTGTAACACTACATCATGGTTTTCTATTGTGATGTAGAACGGTAAGACCTTACCCTTGGGTTTGATTGCTAAAATATTTTTTTGAAGCTTGGAATTTGTTACAACTTCTATTCTTATACTTGTATCATCAATAATTTTGAGAATATTTCTCTTTGTTGTGGGATTTTTACAACTTCCATGAAAGGGATAGTAATTCTCAACTTGGTCAAGTCATCAATTGCATTATGAGTCATTTGTGGAGGATTATTTATTTAATTAACAACTATTTGTTGCTTTGATGTTTTTGCAACATCTGTTTTGTTTTTCTCTTTTTTCTTTTTCAAAAACCTTTTTGTTTTGAATATGTTTACTTGTGCCCTCGTTTGCACAATATTGTGAGATATATGATTCTTCATGTTGATAAAAAGTATACAAGGATGACTCACTTTCGTCCATCTGTACAGATTCAAGAATTTCATCTTGAATGATTTCAGCCTCTTGGTCAAAATTATCAAAATTTTCTTCATAAAAAAATTCTTCTAATATGACATCATTAGGGTTTGGCACTCTAGGTGCTCTTTCCCTATGCTCTTCGCTTCTACCATCATTTCCGATGCTCTGTTCCTGAAGAGGGTTTCTCTTGATACTATGGTACCTGCAGGAGGTATTAACCTCCATGTGTAACCCTGACTAGAATAGAATATTCTAGGAAGCAAGAAGAAACCCTAAAGCATTGGACATAACCCTAGAAGACAAGTCGACTAAAGGAAATATTTAATATTGTGTTTTTAACCTTCAGAATGAGAAGTCGGCCTAGACAACTAAGGAGGAGCAGTATAAATACAGGAAACTAGATCTAATTTGACACACACAACTCACAAGTGCAGAAATGTGAGAGTGCACACTGTAGAAACTAAGTAAGTGCGCAAGTCTGGAGAGTAGCTGCAACTGCAACTATTGCAACTCGTATTCTTGGTTTAGGATTGGAATTTCTATTGGTTATGGTTTGGAATTTCTGCCTTGTGTGCTAGCTCTAGAGAGAGGTATGCTACATTGATTGACTATATGGCCTAGGGTTTTCTTCCAGAATTATTCTCTGTCAAGGTTAAGGTGCTCGGGGGTGGCTTCGGCCTATGGTTGGGTGGAAATATTGCTATATTTTCTATGGTTAAATGAGCACACCTATTATTTCTAACAAGTTATGGACCCACACTATCTTCAGACAGTATAACTGCTGGAAGATAGATTGGGAGGATTTGCTCAGTTACAGTTGCAGTCAGTTTTTTCACTGCAACAACGAAACCCTAACCCTCTTGTTGAGGCACCTTAAGTGAAGATATTGACCTAATTTCTGGATAACCTGTTGCACCCTAACCCAACACACCTCCTGGTACTCTCAGCAAGCTAAGATGCCAAGTTTGAGTTTTTGGTCAAAGTCAAAGGTTGACCAGGTCGAAGTCAAAGGTTGACAAATTCAAAGAAGTCATGACTTACTCTATGAAGTTAGAAAACAATTTAGAAGGGGCTTCTAACTTCAGAGCATGGAAGACAAGGATTGACCTCATCCTTGCCAAGAATAAAGTGTTGGATATCGTGAAAGGAAAGATTGTGGAACCATAGTTTGAAGAAGGAAAAGAGAAGGAACCTCAAAACATTGCAATTATGGAGAAGTTCAAGGACAATGACATCAATTCCATGAGTATCGTATTGGACTCTGTAAAATACCACTTGATACCCTACATCTCTCATCTTGACTCATCTAAGAAGATGTACGATGCCCTAACTAATCTCTTCTCAGTCATAAACATTGGACAAGTAATGAGTCTGAAGAATGAGCTTTGTGACATGAAAATGAATGATGATGAAAGCATAACATCATACTTTGTGAGAATCTCTCAGTTAAGAGATAAACTACAAGCTATTGAAGAAATCAATTCAAAGAAGGAACTCGTAAATATAGTACTCAATGGTCTTCCCAAGACATGGGATGCATTTTTTGCAAGCATGAACACAAGGAAGGAGTATCCCATATTTGAAGAAATTTGGACTTGCTGTGCACAAGAAGAATCAAGGATTAGCACAAAAGAGAAATTCCAAAGTAAAGATGATGATCAAGCCTACACAACAAAGATCAATAAATTCAGGAATAAGAAAAAGTTTGACTCAAGGAAGAAACCAAATCAAGAGAAAGATATGTCAAAAATACAATGCTTCAACCGTTGAAAATATGCTCACTACAAGAACCATTGTCCCGAGTTAAAGAAAAGGAAGGAAACACACGAAGCATCAATTGCCGAAGAAAGGGAACCCTCAAAGAAGGCCAAGTAGGATAAAACAAACTTCTTCTTCTAAAATAAGGTAACAATATTCTTCATAGTTCTTGTACATACCATGTTTACATAGTTTCTATACATATCTTGCATATCTATTTCTTAGAAGATAAGATGTACACGTGAAACAATACCTATGGAAGAATAACAAGATAAGGATTGCTATCACGATGACTACAAGTCAAGCAATACACATGAGAAGATGAAGTACATTGACAATCCTTGGTAACAATTCATGTGGAAGCTATTATATAAGTAACAACTTCCAGATAAGACGAAATCAGAATCAAACTTGAAGAGACCCAGAAGAAGTCAAAACAAGAAAGAAGTCAACAATCAAGAGGAAATTAGAAAAAGACTTCTGACACTTTGCAGAAGGCAATAAGGATGTATACATAAGCATGGACTCTCTTAGATGGAGGGAGATAAGAGCATGCATTCATGCATGAAGCAAGGATTAAGAGGGAGCTAATCCTAAATAATATGATCCATTGAGGATTATGAAGTATCTATCCATGTTCCCATTGAAAGTAGCAGCCATGAAAAGCAACACATGTTCCGTTTGACTTTAGAAGAAGTCTTCTTCGAAAAAAAGCCTTAAAGTATCCTTGGTTGTCCATCTACATCCATGATCCTATGATGAAAGGAAGAAGTTGGAATCTTTAGGGCATGGAATCTATAGAAAACTCCATGGACCCAAGAGCTAAAGAGAAACATGAGGAAGAACATGAAGATTCTAAGAGAGAAATAAAAGCTAGAACAACTAGTTATTATACCGAGAATCACAAGACTACCAGCTTGGTTTGAACCCACTAGAAGAAATCAAGCAGAAGAAATGGAAGTTATGATGAAGAACAATATATGTAAGAAATTGTGAAAAAATATTATGAATGGAATCATTGCGAGATTCAGAACTAGAGGTTCTTCTAGAAGGAGGAAAAGACTATGATAACAACTTTTTCATGTAAACCAGATACACCTCTATCTGAGCTATTATATCTCTTGCAGTATCCATGGATTGAAGTTTACATTAGTTGGTTGTAATAAATCATTTGAGGAAGAAGCTTATGTAAAGAAATCTCAAGTTTTTGAGGTATACCAAAAAGAGACCCATGTATGCAGATATAAGAAGACCTTGTATGGATTCAAACAACTTGATGCAGAGTATCTCATATACAACAAAAGGATGTAGAGTATCTCATATACAACAAAAGCGTGGTGAAAACTTTCTATGACAGAGACAATATATCATAATAGTTACTCAGAAGTTTGGGATGATGGATTGCTAATCCATGGAGAACTCTCATGATGACAGAAGAAGTGCTACTTGGATATGTTTCAGTTTGAGCCTTGCCACGATGTCATGAGCTAGCAGGAAACATAAGTGCTGAATTCAACCATGATATATATTGTAATGATTAGAGCAACATGAAGCCTTAAGAGAAAACCAGTGTTCTATAACATACCAAATTACATTGATATCAAGCATTACATTCTTCGTGATGAAGCCCAGAAAAGAGAAGTGGTTCTCCAATATATCTCCACAGATCAATAGATAGCAGATATTTTGGTAAAACCTCTATGCAAGATGAAAATATTGCAAGTTGGGGCTCGTGGAGACGAATTCCTTATTGAAAAAGGAAGAGATTACTCCCAGGTTGGGAGGGATCACTAATGTGTTATTGATTTATGGAAAATCAATTTTCAGTTCAAAAAATGGTCCAGGATGATCATTTCCTTTCCAGTTCGGAAAGTGGTTTAAGCTTTCTGATGGACAACCATTTTCCAGTTCGGAAAATGGTCCAGATCGGACAATCATTTTCGTAATTAAAATGGTTCGATAGATTGTTGATGTACCATAGACAATGATTCCCCTTGTGGCTAGTGTGGGGGAATGGTGTAGGACAATCATTCTTCTTGGCAGGCACTCTAAGTAGTGGTCAAGTAGAAAGGTCTACCTCGCTGGGCAATCATTCTTTCGAAGTTCACAATTGTGAGCAGTTTCGAAGAATGGTCCGTTTTGGAGGTTGGTGCAGGACAATCATTCCCTAGGGTAGACTCATTCTATCCAAGTTGCACTATGATTAGTACCAGAGGAATGGCCCAATTAGGTGAATGGTTCAGGTTCAACAATTAGGGACAGAAATTCCCTAGGGCAGACTCATTCTCTCCAGTTTGCACTATGACTAGTGCCGACGGAATGGCCTAGTTAGGTGAATGGTCCAGGCTAAGAAATCAGGGACACTTATTCTTCTATGATTGAGAAGAATAGTCTAAACAACCCATGGATGATGTTTTACTTTTTGAGGGCAAATGCTCTTCCATATCTCACAACTGTGAGTGGAAGAATGGACGAGATGACTTAGTTTATATCATGATATTCTTTCTATGCAGGTTGATATTAGATGATATGATTTCTAAGGAGACTGTATGTCTCTAGACAGTAGATGTATCCTACTGTGGTGGATGTGTTCCACTGGTTGTGACTATGTGTCACTAATTAAGTATCTATGTTCTACTTGGTGTGGTTGTGTACCAATGGATGGTAGTTATGTACTATTATGGATAAACACAATTGTGTTCTATTGAATGACATTGTTTTGATTGCTGTGTAGACTATCAATAGTGTTGAAAATGATTATTAGCTAGATGGATAGTTGGTGTGCTAAGTGGACAGACATTCTCCAGGTGGAAAATGGTCTAGGACATTTATTCTTCTAGGACGTATGTCTGGATTAGAAGAATAGTCCTTGTAGCCTATGACGTGGCTTCCAACATCTGTTGGAAAAGTTATTCTTCTAGACATATGTCTGGATTATAAGAATAGTGCTTGTATCACTCTGTGGATTGAGTGACTTATTCAACATCATGCCTGATTACTCAAATGGAGCATGGCTTCTAGAGATGATGCAGTTGATGCTATCAAATGATACCGATAGTGATGATGGTGCTTGTGATCTAATCATGAGATAGCCTTTATGGCTATGATGATGCTACCATTTGAATGGTATGTTTGTGCTCAAGACCATTGCCTTCAATACCTCCCTAGCTAGGAGGGAGTGTTGATATTATGGTACCTGTGGGAGGTATTAACCTCCACGTGTAACCATGACTAGAATAGAATATTCTGGGAAGAAAGAAGAAACCCTAAAGCATTGGACATAACCCTAGAAGACAAGTCGGCTAAAGGAAATATTTAATATTGAGATTTTAGCCTCCAGAATGAGAAGTCGACCCAGAAATCTAAGGAGGAGCAATATAAGTACAGGACGCCAGATCTCATTTGACACACACAAGTCAAAACTACAAAAATGTAAGAGTGCGCACTGCATAAACTGAGAAAGTGCGCAAGTCTGGAGAGTAAATGCAGTTGCAACTACTGCAACCTGTATTCTCAATTTAGGCTTGGACTTTTTATTGGTTATGGTTTGGACTTTCTGCCTTGTGTGCTAGCTTTGGAGAGAGGTACACTACATTGATTGTCTATTAGGCCTAGGATTTTCTTCCAAAATTATTATCTGTCAAGTTTAAGGTGCTCGTGGGTGGCTTCGGCCTATGGTTGGGTGACAAAATTGCTATATTGTCTATGGTTAAACGAGCACACCTATTATATCTAATAGTTTCTTCTATGATCCTAGGCATGGGGTCTAGGATTTTGATTGGTAGGAGTAAAATTTTCACCTCTTCTCAATCTTGTTAGCTCATTTTGCATCTGTCGAATCATTCGATTCATCTGATCTATCTCCATTCTTTGCCTTGTCTCTTTCTTTGTAGCTAGATCATTTCTTACATTAGGGATTACTCCTTGAAGGATCCCTCCACCAAGTCCTCGATTTTCAACATTCTTCAAGGTGGATGCTCCTTGATTTGATATAGTAAGGGTATCCATTTTCCTTAGAACTTTCCCAAGGATAATCCCAGGGTCAACGTATGTTTCTAGCATGATTTATTCCATTCATGTTGCTTTTCTCATGGCTCCATCTAAATCATCTATCTCTGAATCCCTGATAAAATATTTTACATTTGCAAGAATTGCAAGTTTGTAGCAACCAAGTATGACTGGAGTGTTTGGTTTATGTTCCTATGGAATTTGATTTAATTTCTTAAAAAATCGTAAATTGAAATCCATGATTTTTTCACCCTTTTTAAAATGAATTTGGGTGAATTGGGTGAGTAGCGTATGGTATGCAACTGGAGGTGCATACATGATCATGAGCATAGTGTCCAAGTAATCAAATGATGAGATTGATTGAGCAGGTAGAGACATGTACCATTCATAGGGTGAGCTTCCCAATGTCTAAAGGAAAAGTTTGACCATTACGTTGTCATGTTCTACTAAATTGATTTCACACATAGCCAAAAATTTATCCATATGTTTCTTTGGATGTGTCGCTCCATCTCCTGAAAATATCGGCAAGACTCCTTGTGGAAGAGTGGGTAATTGATGTTTCTCTCCTTGAATATTGAGTGGGATATTCCTAACCCTTCTTCTTGGAACCCTTTGTCTTTGATGTCTTATCTCATGGATCTCATTTTGTTCTTCTCTATCACCCATTATTGGAATTATTCTTGTTTCAGTGGTGGAACTTTCGACAACTTCTGGAATTTGAAATTGTTTTCTTTTACTTCTTGTTATTGGGCCCGTGTATGATTCCAACTTTTAATTTCTTTCTTGTCTTCTTTGTCTTATTTCGATTTATGTTTCTTCTTCGTGAGTGAGGGTCTCCCACGATATTTCAAGATCTTCTCACCTTCCAGCTGTTGATAACACACAATTGTATAATTGATACAGAATGCTCGTTTGATTTCCAAGACCAATTTGTAGCTGGGTTTGATTTTGCTGAGGTTGAGTCATAAGAATCTTGGTCTGCAAAACCAACTTTTTTTTCCCATTATGGTTGCAAACATTGTTGATGCTTAGATATTTTAAGGTCCAAACAACAACCTCACGAGAATATAAATATCCCCCTGCGTTTTTATAGAGGTGGTACTCCTTTGTATTTTCTTAAAGATAAATCTTGAATATCTTGGAACTGTTATATGGAAATGAGAGATAACTAAATAGCAAATCCCAATATTTATCACTCAATGAAAATGTAAAATATCAATGATTGAAAATAATATATATTCACAAAATAATTCCTGAGAAGAGGATTTGGTATCTTCACTCATAAAAATATAATATATGAAAAAATATTATACAAAAATAATAACAATTACAAGAAAAATAATATGATTCTCACATCCATCACAACATTCATAATTTTTTTATCACATTTAAAGGAAATACATATATAGGGCCACAAATGAGATAACTTTAAAAGAGTTTTTTCATTCAAAACAAGATAGAATATGACAAGAAAAATTTAAATATCTTATGCTCAAAACTCAGAGTTCAAAGATATCATTAAAGTTTATCTCCAAAATAGTTCTTTGGAATTTTTTCAAAAAATAAATAGTCTTTGATAGATGCATTTGTCCAGAATTGGACTAGGATTGGGCTCCCGTGGATCATAAAATGAAAGGGTGGAATAGGGATGAACCTAAAAATAAGAAAAAAAGGTGTGATCCGAAATCAATTATGTTTTCTTAGGAGAGATAAGCACAACTAGATGACCTATGAACGAGAAGATAAAATAATTGAGAAGGATGCGATCAATTATTCACTGTGATGGAATTTATGTCTACTACATTTGGTGGCCAATGTTCCTTTTGTATTGTATTTCGTTGCAATTATATGACTGATACCAACCACCTCTATTTGATCTTCTTCAGTTATCTTGATTAAAGCTTGCTTTAACTAATTTTCTATGTATTCCCTCATAAGTGAGACAATTATCTCCTGTCTGACTTTGATATCAAATAATGTTCTTTCAAAATCTTTTAAGTCAATTGAAAGTTGGTATAACGTGTCTTCAATGTCTTTATTTTTATTAACATAACTTACAAGCCAACTTTTGACTTCATGTTCTGTGTAATCGGTCATACAATGAAACTTTTCCACTGATACACCTTTCAATATTTCTAAATGTTCTTGAAACTTTTCTCTTGTCATAAGAATGGAATTTGAGATAAATTTTGGATATTGCACTTCCCTGGTAGTTCCTACCAAATATAATTCAATTCAATTAAAATATAATTCCCCTTTTTTGACACTTAAAGTGTCACAATCATCCAGTATTTCTCTTAAAACCTTCATTCTTTTAAGCCAACAAGATTTCAATTGTTTTATGTGGGTAGGGGATGGTAAATCTTCTTCTTTTCTCTTTAATTCACTCATTCCAGAAACCTTTAAAACAAATGTGGTGACAATATCTTTATAAAAACCCTCGTCATTATCAAGGTTTGCCTAAGGATATTGCCTTATATTTTCAATTATAGAACCCAAAGAAACAAAGTTGCTCGCTAAATCACATGCCTCTAAAATGAGAGATATTCTTTTCTTTATATTTTCCTTAACATACCATCTAACTGTACCAAGAAAAATTGATGTTCCCTTCAATTTCGAGCTTGATTCTAGTGTTCTCTCGGAGCTTTTCCAAGGTTGAACAATAACAATCAGAGTTGCAAATATTGGGGGTGGAATCAAGACACTTTCCAATTCTTTAACTCTTTCCTTAAGCACAACATTTTCAACTTCCATCTCATCAACTGACACTTCCAAAGCATCACTTGTGGCTCTATGTATCCTTGCAATTATTTATGGTAAAAATCCGCTCAGATTAAATTTTGAATGCATTTTTCCTTGAACCTTTTTACCCTTTGAATTAACTCTTTCAAATACCAATTTATTTGAGTCTTTGTCAAATAGAGAATTATGAAGAGTTAAGGATTCTTCTTCAAAGAAGACATGTTCTTGTATTTCTAATTTTGTCGCAATTTCTCTACTCTCTTGAATCCTTTGTTCTTCATCTTAAAACTATATGTCTTCGATATTTACATATAAGTCCATGTCCTCAAGGGCATCTTCATCTTCATGTATAAGCTCACCTACTTCTTGCTGATTTGTCTATCTTTTTCTTTTACTATTTATTGGGAGCTTATGAGGCCTTTCAAGGTTCTTTTTAGGAGGATCATGGTCATCTCCATCACTTAAAGATTTATTTTGTTCTTGAGTTACAATTTGACGGTTATGTTTGGGTGTGCCGCTTCTTTGAGAAGTACTTTGAGACCACTTGCTTCTTTCATTTACAAGCCTTCCCTATTGTTGATGTGGCTCATTAGTGATAACAATAGTTTCAAGATCCCCAACTGGAACTGCTTCAAGGTTGTTGCCATCATCTTCTTCTTCTCCAAATAAACAAGTATTTACATAGGAAACACTAAAACCAACAGAAATAATGTGATTCATAAAATATTGATTAGGGTCAAACCATTTAATCTCATTTTCCATTTTCAAATTGTATTGATAAAACTGGACTACATATTCATGGATTTTTGAAGCATTTTTCAATTTTATTTCACCAATTTTCCATGACAATGAAATAAATTGCTTTTTATTTCTTTCATAAAATAAATTATCCCAAAATCTTTATTGCATGTAGAATTCTATTACAAATATTTTATTTGGTACATAAATGGAAGATAAATTGGACTTTCTTGAGAACCTTAGATCCCGATGCCATTGTAATGTTCCATTGCTTCAAAAATTCCCCTTTTATCTAGGAAGGTTACCACCTCTAGAGAAATTCTTGAAGTAACAACTCCGAACACGAGTTTCTTAAAATAAGGAACGAATGAATCATATACTTCATAAAAGAAATTAGCCCAGAATCTGTATTTCCTGTAGAATTCTATTGCAAATATTTTATCTGGTACATAAAATGGAAGATAAATTGTCCTTTCTCGAGAACCGTAGATCCCGATGACATTGTAATGTTCCCTTGCCTAAAAAATCCCCCTTTTATCTAGGAAGGTTACCACTTCTAGAGAAAGTCTTGAAGTAACAACTCCGAACATGAGTTTCTTAAAATAAGGAACAAATGAATTGTATACTTCATAAAAATGGTACATTTCTTTATGCTTCCACAAAGCAGGGTACCGTGTATGAAATGGGTCTAAATTGTAGCTAACCTATTTTGGTAAATGGAGTCCTTTGAATACATGACAATATGTGATAACAAATATCAAATATGAAGACATATAAAACCTCATGTTTTTCTTAAAATTTGACAATTGGAATGATAGTTCAGAAGAGATAATTTTTGACCAGTCGAAAATTGTTTTCTCATGGATAGAAAAATATAAAATATAAAGAGCTAGATGAGGATCTATAGAATTTGACTCTCGTCCAACAACCCTAGAAAAAATCCACGCCATTTCTTGATATGGTTTTCTTAATTGACTGACCTGTATGGTTGATAAATCTTCCGACATCATCGCCGAGTCTTCAAGATATTGCTGCATAAGTCCCAACCACCATTTCTGGCTTTTAGGAACTCTTTTGCTTCGTCAACTTTAAAGGTCATCGTTAGCTCTGGTAACCTAAACATCTTCTTGAAATTTGAAGGTGCCAAAGAAATTGAGGATTGTCCTCGCAACTAAATGATTCTTTGTTTTTTCTCGTATTTGTTTATACACCATGAAACCAACTCTGTAGCATCAAAGAATTCCGGAAGACAACCTGTTTTAGCAATTCCTGAGGTCCAAATATCAATAGGATTTCTTTCTAGAAGCAACAATGTAGAATAATATTTATATGCTATGGAACAATGATATTTTGGATCCTCTCGTCCAAATGTGCTAAGAGTATCTCCAAAAAATCTCTCTTTCCTTCCGGCCATCGTGCTTAAGGAGTTGGCGGATTATTTACTGTCTTTTGGAATGTTAATACCAAAGAAAATATTTTACATAATATACCTTGAAGATGTTTTTTTGAAAGTCTGATTAGGGTGAATTTAATTTGAATTTATTGAAAATGATCTCGAAAAAGTCACCATTAATAACAACCATTTGATACTTAACCACTTGTTACTTTCCGCAAGATTTGCATTTAATATTACTCAGGGAACGTGAAAAGCAACAACAAGGATTCACTGTAGAGCAATGATGAAACATATGTCAAAGAAGAGATAATGGAGTAAGTCTGATCCTGCTAACCTGCTTGGACTAAATATTAAAAATGACTAAGTATCGAAAAGAAACCATGTGTAGGGGCAGGAAAACGATTTCTTAAGACTTCTGATATGATCTTAGCTTCTGCGATTAAGATTGAAATTGTTGAGTATTGAAGTTTCGAGAGAAAAGTGAAGTCTCTAGAATTGACTAAATATCATGAAGTAGACAAATGGACATATCGTCATGAGATGAATGAGTGAACTCACGCCTGCTGTGAAAATTAGAAAATATTCTAAGTATGGTATAAAATGAGGACGACGGAACAAGGAAGTGGATTCTGGTGATGGTATAATTTTGTACTTTTCAAGAGAATACGTAATGAACTCATGAAACACTTGAAAATAGACTAAGTATAGGTGCATTTTGGTTATGGAAGAACACAATGGTGCAATTTGGAGAAAGCGAAATTTATAACAAGACTCATGAACTCGCCATAAAGTGGAAAAGTTTCTAAGTGTAGGAAGAAAATATATAAGATAGAAATCTATTAATGACCATGCATATTTTAGGATCAACACCCATGTTGTGAAACTCGCGGAAGCGCTGAACCCAATGTCCATCAAGGTTTAGGTAGGTAAGATTTGGACTGGTTATGTCGAATGTCTACTATTTTATAAACTAGCTTTGATCCATCTTAACCTTGGATCTATCAAGTGCTGAGATTGATCAAATGCGTTGAGGTGCAACCCTTTTTTAGAGTGAGAAAATGTGAAGATTTCACCTTGAGGGATTTGATCCTTTTCGACAATTGACAGATCTCAAGATAATATGTATCTAAGTTAGTTTAGTTTTTTTAATTTTTAATTTTAACCTTTTATGTTGACTCAAAACAAATCTAATTATTATTATTATTTTGTGACACCTCCACCTCCACCTGGGTTGTAGAGTGCAACTCTCAACACAATTATAGAGTCTAGCAACATTTGATATACTTGCATAGAATTATTACATTAGTTTCTCGATGATTTCATGGATTTTTCCACTAAGTTTGTTGATGACTTCCATGTTTGACCTTTCAGATAAAATTTGAGGATGTTTGAATTGCTAGACCATTCTTCTTTACCCAAGCTTCATGGGGGTATTAGTCAAAACTAGGTCAACTAGTATTAAAATCTTGTGCGTTTAATATGACTGTTTACTTGAGTCCAAGATTCTAGTCACTACATCAAGTGTTGCAAAGTCATAACCTATGGGGTTGTCTAAGGTGGTAAATATTTGGATTGATTATGATTTTATTTCATTTTTTCTTAAGAAAAACTTGATGTCATGTCACGAAAAAGACTAAAATTTTCATCCTTTCAAAATTATCCTTGTCCTATTTTCTTTTTTCCTGAGAAATCCTTGATATTATGTTATTGGAAGGGATGGATTTGTCATCCTTTCAAAATTAGTCTATCCCTTACTTACCCATGCAAGTAAGGGAAGTGAATGACATTTATCTCCTATAATTAGCTTTTAATGATATTTCCTTAAAACATGAAAACAAGTTGAACATTGAAAAACTATAGAGTCTAAACTGAAAACTTATAAATTTTAGTCACCTCGTCTTTGGGAAAATATTGAAATGTTTCATCACATATGTTTCATGCTATGAAGTGGAGTAACCATGCTAAACACTTAGACATGCATTTATCAAGGATCCCTAAGGACAACTTGCTAGTATTCTTGTGATATAAACATGTAAAAATATATTGTATTCAATTTTAGACTTTAGAAAACAAGTTTTTTCAAAATGAATATTAAATCTTTTGGATTCCTGCAACACTTTCAATTTTTATCAATTAATCCCATTTTGTGTAGTTTTTTTTTTTCTAAGGAAAAAATCAAGCAATTTATTAAAGACAACAAAATTATGTGAGATGGATATTGTGAGTGGTATTTTAGGATACCCTGAAGTGTCAAATAACAATGGACCAAAGGTTTGTCCATAAAATAAAACTAGGTGATTTTGATGATTATCCTATTGGGAAGCATGATCTAAATGTTTACAAGACTATATCAGAACTAGGGGATATTAGATCACCCATGAAACATCCTTTTACAAGAAGAACTTGCTGTGTACTTAGTAGCATCTTTATTAACATAGAAAGAAATCCGCCATGAAACATTCAAAGGAAAATTCTAGAACCATCTCTGAGGTGACATCTTTTGTTAAATCATCATTGATACCTACGAGAATGTTAAATCCATGACTCATGAAAGTAAGAAGTAATTTATCCCTAGATGAACTCATTGATTTCCGAGGTGCCTTCTTGCATCTATAGGCCATCTTTGGAGAGTCTATTAGCTTCCAAGTTGTTTTCCTTGTAGACATGAGCAAACATAATGTGGGAAAATGAAGCTTGAGCTTGAAGGTTCTTGATATCACGAAACAATAGCCGGAGAATGAAGTTTCTTAACGCAACGTCACCCTTTAACCATTTTATCACCATAAAAGAGTCTCCCATGACTTGAATTTGTGTGATTCCTTTCTCTATGACTAGGATTAAAACCAACTTGAGAGTTGTGAATTCATTGTGATTATTAGTAATTTTATGTATCCTTCTATTAATTGTGAATATATATATAAATTATTTTCATTTCAAATAACTTGCACTTATTCACAACAATATTTTCTTATGACGAATCTTCCTATATTGTGTCAAATTTTACATTTTATTTATTTATTTATTTTTTGTTGTTTTTTAAACTAGATTTTTCGAAATGTTTTGAAATTGGATGTTATTTTTACTCCAATTTATTATGTTCAAAATAATTCTTTATATTAAAAAAATGTATTTTTTAACAACCCTAAAATTTAGATTTGCCTCCAAAATAAAGTTTTTTTTAACATCCATTTTTCTATCTTATTTAAGATCCAATTTTCCATTTTAACTTCTATTTTTTATTTTTTTATTTATTTTTATCTTGGTTAATATCCAATTTGTCAACCTAAAATTTGTTGCATTTAGTGTTCCATTTATAACTTGTTTTAACATCCATTTTTGTTCTTGTATTGTTTTATTTTTCAACTCTTTTTTTTGTTTGCTAGCTGTTCTAAGTTGTCAAAATTACCCGGGGATCACACCCTTGTTCTGGGTCACACCAACCCTTCAACATGGATGGATTTTTTTGAGTGTCTCCACGAGTTTCTAACCTGACAGCCTTATAGAATGAAACCCTCAAAATCCAATAATACTAGTGAGATTTGACATTTCACTTTTCATCTCAATTAATTTCTTTGAATACTAATTTTAAAGTTATTTAAAATTGCATCAATTATTATCTATACAAAATAAATATTAATTATAATTTATAAAAAAATAATAAAACAATTAATATCATAACCTCTTATATAAATAATTCTTATTCAATAGTCACATGATCATTTTTAGATCAGTTATTATAATAAAAAATAATTTACATAATTATTATTAAAATAAAATAAAATTTAAATTTTATAACACTACACCAATTTTATAATTCAATAACATTCATTATCTATACAAATAACAATTATAGCAAAGATAATGGCAGATTGTGTATAACGTTTTATATATTTAGTAAATACTTCAAAATGCATAGCAAATTATTATTATGGTTGATGTACTAAGACTAATTGTTGGGCAATTCTATAGCAAGGGTGAGTAGAGCTGCAATCTTTGTGGTTGTCTCAAAGTTATAGACAAAAAGTGGGTGTTCAAAGTGGGTAAGAACACAAGAAATCCCAATTCTCTTTTAATTAAATTTCATCTATGTCATTCAAAAATAGAAAATGTATGCATCTAAAAATATACCTATATAACACTACATATAAAGAATCAAGATGATATTTATAATGCTCAATAACCATAGTACAAATAAGATACACTCGTGAAGAGATAGATGAAGACAAATGCTTCTTGATGGTCTGTGGGAGGGTTCTTCTAGAAATAGAGCTAAAAAGTCTATGGAAATTTTGACAGCATTTAAATACTATCAAGGGAAAAACTATATGAAAATGGTATGCCTCTTTTTATTTTATAGGAAAAATAGTCATTATCCTTGATATGGTCAAAATGATATAATATAATATTTAACCAAATCAATTGTTTCACTAATTTGATTTTTTCCTTTAATTTAAATAAAATAAAGAGGAAAAAATGCATAAAAAAGGATTATGACTTTAATTAAGTGAAATAACTTAGGAAAAAAGAGTTTTCCTAAGTTGTGCAAGGGAATAATGGTGTGAAAGTGTATATGACAAATGATACGTGGGCTATGATGGTGCATACCAGTAAGGGCTTAGCCTTTTGGGTTAGGTATGAGAATAAATGATGATAACACTAGTACATAATAACAAATGAACTCTATATTAATTACTATATATACTTGCTGAATTAAGAATTACATGCAAGTCTTGAGTAGACCAATGTTGGTCTTAATGAATGATAATGTTATTATAAACATAAGCAATAGTCACATCCAATAAATCTGATGTAGGGGAGGAACATGCCCATCAAAATTTGAACTTGGTTCATTGTCACAACAAAAACTCCAAATCATTATTAGACCACAACAAAATGAATACACTATACTTTATATCCTAAAAAATAAACACCTTAAACTTTATTATTACATTTATAACTTATAATATATTAATTAATATAACTATAAATCTATTCCTTATTAGTCCCTGTCGGAAGGCCAGGGGCAGGGACTATAGCGATGAGTTCATCACTGACTTCATATTAGTTTAGGGTTGACTTTAAATTTTTTGAAATTCTAATGTTTAACTTAGGAAGTTTGTATTCATATTTTTTTAAATAAAAAAATTATAAATTTGTTACAATCTTATTGGTTGATAGGTTTGAAGTGTTATTGTTGGCTTCACTTCTTCCCATGATTTGATTAAATTCTTCCAACTACCACCACTCTACTTTGAATGCACTTTCATAAATGCCATAAATGCCCACTGCATTGATAGTGATTACCATTTCATCATTTTCTTAGCTCAGGGTTCAAGGTGGGAATTGCGCTACATCCAAAGTTGCCACCACTCTACTTTGAACCTGCTGCTTACCCACCTCCTTTGTACTAATGAAGAAAAGCCATTCATTTAATTAAACACTATATCCAAAGTTTGTGAATCCAAAGTATGTGAATTTATTGAGTGAAAATGAAAATATCCAAAAGAGGTTCTCGTTAACCAGATAGCACATTTGTACTGATGATAACACAATTAAACTATCAAATATTTACATAAATATTAATATTTTTATTAATAATTCAAATTACAATTCTTTACTTTGAAAATTGTCCATCGTCCATACAAGCCCGAACACCCTTCAATAAATGAAAAGAAGGATTGGTAGTAAACCTGCAAAGACAAAGACGTTTGTCAGGACAAGTATGGAGATAAAGTATGCATGAAAACAAATGTACATTTATTTAGCTACAATGTCCAATCTTTGCAAATAAATGTCGATCTAGATGTTTGGGAACACTTCACCGTGGTTGCATCTCTGTAACTGACCAGAACAATTACAGTGGTGAAAACGAGTTCTGTTAGCAGTCCGGTGTGTTGGTGCCCAGTCATCGATCTTCTCATAGTTTCCAGGTATCATGACTCCGATCTTCATCTCCCTTCTTTCTTTATCTTGCTTAGGGTAGCATTCTTTCTTTGTCTCTCTCAAGGAACGTTTCTGTGAAACATATTTCCAGTTTATTTCTATCTTTTGCTTAACGAACTTTTATTTCTTTCCAGTTTTTATGAATCTATAAGGAACATTTGTGTGAACACATTTCCAGTTTATTTCTGTCTTTTGCTTAACGAACTTTTATTTCTTTCCAGTTTCTATGAAGAAAATCTTTAAGGGAATACTTTTTAATTGCTTAAAATTAAATTGTTCAAAATTATTATATGAAGATCTTTACCAATCAATCTATACTAATATCTTTAAATGAATAAAAGATACTAATAGTAGTTAGGGTCATTACCTTGAGAAAAATTGGTGAAGGAAGAGTCCATCCTCGTAGCTCTCATTGGCACCAGTCTTCATCTTCCCATCCTTAGCTCTTGATACTGTACCATTCAGTTTACTTTTCAGTTTCAGTTCTCCACATTTCACAAAACAGTCCAGAAAATTATTTACATCAAATGAATACTTGGATACCACTTAGCTATGCAGCCTGGATTGATAACCTGAAGCAGTTTTGTAATGCCAAATATTGAAGTTGCAATAACTCAGAAAATGTTTTGGGCAATTTAGTTAGATTAGAGCAGCCAGATAGATCTAAATGTTTGAGGTTTCGAAGTTGGGAAAAATCGATGGGAAGTGATTGCAGGAATCCTATATTTTTCAAAGCTAGTTTTTTCAAAGTTATCATGCCCGGAACCCCGTTTTCTAGAAAGCGATAAAAAGAACGTAATGGTCCAAAACACCCAAACTTGGAACCTAAAGGTCTTTGCCATGAAGATTCTGGTTTCCTGACCTTACTGGACGAGGGTGGGATAGTATAGTCATGTGGGGGCGGACCCGTCAAAGTATTTGGTGGCGGGTCAAGAGGATCCCAGTCATCTAAGTTCCACAATGGCTGCAGAGCACATAATGCCTTGAGAATGTTCTTTCAAAACATTCATGTTCAACTACCAAAAAACGCACACCTTCCATCCTAATTTCCCGATAGTTCCATATCCAGAGAATCTCATCTTTCCAAGACCGGATTTCGCGTATCTGGTAGGTTGGTCCAGCCTGACAATCACATTCAGTGCAAGTGAAAAGGACTATTTCTTCAACAATAAAATATCAAATAAAACATGACGAAATATGCATAGCTGCGATCACAGCATTTCCTGTATATCATTGGAGGAGCTAAGGCATAGTGGGTTACGCGTTGGAAAATCTCGAAACTCTTCTCGGGTAATATGTCTTGCCAATTCCCTAAGTTGATTGTGCATTGTAATCGATAGGCACACACAATTGTATCTAATCTTCTGAAGGGAGAAAAAAATAGTTATTGCAAAGATAAGAATCCACAGGTGGAGCATTTTATTTAGCACGACAAAGATAAATGAGCACTGGTGTTACTACACTAAAAAGACATAATTCTTACCGGATATTTCCATTTTCTGCATTCAATTCCATCATCCAACTGCACGTCATAATCAAAGTTCACAAGGCATTTTTTACAGAGACTTTCCAGATGGTCCCCAATTCTATTGTTTCCATGTAATCCTTCCAAGACTCTAATAGCTAATTCCTTTTCTTCCCCAACTAAGAAACAACCTATGTCCAAAAATACCTCCTTCTCTTCAGGATCCAGAGCCTAGTAACTCACTTGTAATGGGTTTCTTATTTGGTTTGGCATTGTTGTAGACAAATTTTCCAACTGCCGCTCCCAGTAGTCTTTGTCGCACCGACTAGATAAGAGTCCTCCCAAAACTTTTAAGGACAAAGGCAACCCCCCACAATTTTTCAAAAACCCTTCAATTAAATCGTCAAGTTCCTCAGATGGTTTAGATTGAGAAAAAGCATGCCGATAGAAGAGCTCTCAGGCATGAATTTGTCTTCAAAGGTGGAGGATAAAAGATGAATGCTCCTACTAGGGTTTCAGGCTTCAGGCTCGTCTTCACTTTCTCTTCCCTTTGAGAGGACTGGAAGAAGCTTAGGGGATAGGACAATACCTCCATTTCCACCCCAATAAGCCTTCACATGCAAGCTTTTGGTAGAAAATCAATTGCAACAAAAAATTGCACGCTTTTGGTAGAAAATCAAAATGCAACTCAATTTTGAAAGATAATTTATATAAGCGATGATTAAATGGAACCAGAAGCTGAAAAAGCACTTGGCTTCTTTGGTGCACCAAGAGCACCTTGCTTCCCTGGGTGCAAAAATACTTATATTGGATTTTTTTATAGTTAAAATGTGTTTGTTTTTATTGTGCCTAGAGGCACATTCTACAACCCAACTAGTTTGGTGCACCAAGACCACCTTGCCTTGCTTAAATACTTATATTGGATTTTTGGCACATTCTACAGCCCAGCTAGTTTGGTGCCCCAAGAGCACCTTGCTTAAATACATATATTGGATTTTTTTGATTGGTAAAATGTGTTTTTATTGTGCCTAGAGGCGCATTCTACAGCCCAGCTAGTCGTAGATTCATCAAGACTTTGAGCTTGTCTCTGTAAGGGAGACATACTATTTACATATGGTATTATTATTAATATTGATATTACTATTATTTTAAATATTGGCCAACCTGTACAAACCCAGCT
>ML797289.1:75493-89593 GCA_009831015.1 Picea engelmannii | reverse complement strand
AAAAAAAAATTGAAATAATAAATATATCCGTAAAAACCTATGGTATAATTTAAAGATTCTGCAAAATATACCAACCAATATAACAAAACACACCATGTAATGCACGGTCAACTCTAGTTGATCGCAAGGCGAATGCTTTAGTCCCTCGTCAGAGGCAGGGACTAACAAGATACCACATATATCATACTGTGTAGAAATGTATTTGGTAACTTAGAATATAAAATTTACTATAATAACTCTACATCATTCTATTGCAATATTCTATAATAACTCTACATCATTCTATTGCAATATTTTATAATATGCTTACAATTTTTTTTTAGTAAAATGTTTTCTTTAGCTATTAATATAATCAATGTATACGACATTTTAGATAAAAACATGTTTCTTAAAGCAATTTTAACGAACAAATAGTCCATAAACCTCCTATCAGTTTAAGCACCAACACATTAAAATCAGAAAGTTCCATGATGACACATCATAAAAAAAAAAAACAACTACAACCACAAAGAAAGTATCATTTTCCATGAAGAACATAAGCTATAAAGATTGGTGAGCCTTCACAAATAGAGCATTAGAGCATGGGGTCGTGACACAATTTAGATCATGCTAGTATTTGATGGCAAGTCGTCCCTGTCTTTGGGGGGCAATCCCAACCATCAATTTCTAGCTTTGGGTTAGGTATAATGGGATCTCATTCACCATTACCTTGCTTAGTCTTAGGGGTCTTCTCCACCTTAGAAGTGGAAAGGCATAGGGTTAGGAACTTGTCCTTTTGAGGGCAAAGTTGAGGAGGTCAACTATGGAATCTTCCTCAATGCTCTTATATAGCTCTTCCCATGATGCATTAAGTGACTAAACCTATCAAATTGAACATATCAAGAAAATGTGTACAAAGGGGGCTCCTTGCTCATAGTACATGGAGCCCTACCTTAATAATAAATGTAATGGTCTAAGTTTTTCATATTCATTTTCACTTTCTTGAACTGAACAAAAATTGACATGTGCAAAACACTACAAATCAATGCTCCATCATACTAGGTGAATCTTCTATCACTCTGAATATTTTTGAATAGATATCCATTCCTTCTTTTTACAAATGAAGAACAAGACTTCCATTTTAACAAGTTTCCAAGTGGCTTGTAATTTAATGGCCCGTGAAAGTTTTTCCTAGAAGAAAATCCTTAAAAGTAGTATGGGAGGCAAGCTATCAACATCACAAAGGGTAAGCCCAATTCTTTGTCGATTGAGAAAATACATCGAACCCACAAACATGATTTCTTTTTTCATTTCAACCACAAATCATAAATCTAGGATGGGGGATTTCTATATGTTGGATTCTATGGTTAGAGGCTAATTTTCTATCATTAAAGACCAAGAAAACCACCTTCTTGGGTTTAATGAAGGGATTCTAGAAGGATTTTTCAATTTTATGCAACTAATTTCAGATCTGAAAATTACTTCCAAGTGACCCAAATTATGATAGAAAATGACAACAACATAAACACAAAGATCAGAGAGAAATTATCCATTCACATGATACACAAAATTTCAATTATGTAAACTGTCAAATTCAGAATTTCCTGAGGGAAAAAAAAGCCTTCCCAACAGTCACAAAAACACCAAATTTGAGGACAAAACCAATCCTCTGAAAACTACAAAATATCAACAAAATACCCAAGATAAATTCCCACTTACAAATCTGTTGCATACCTACTGTACGACCTGTTGACGTCAGTTGTACGAATGTTGACATCAATAGTACGAACCTACTGTACTGCCCCAAAAAATCACATGTGCGGCATGGACTCTCCCACACGTGCAACTGTATTGTTTTGGTCACACGTGTGACTGCACAGACCTGTTCCATACCACATGTGTGGTTGTACGGACTACTCCTTCCACATGTGCAACCTGCTCCTCTTCCTCACACGTGCAACCTTTCTCTCTCCTCTTCTTGTTCACACGTGCAACCTCTCCTCCCACGTGCAACTATCCCTCTAGGATGAAAATTTGAAGAGAAATAATGTCCAAGAACCCTAGGATAGATTTTTCAAAAGTGCAGAATTACCCTTGCTAAAATCACCAAGCCTCCTAGCACAAGTGCTCACTCACTTATGCTAAATCCATAATGTCACAACGAGATTGTCACGATCTCTCCTCTCCTTTTATAGGAGTCCAAAGTGAGTTTAGAATCTCTTATCTTACTCTAAGGAGCCCTCCACTAAACTCAACATTAAATTAGAATTATTTATTCTTCCTTGTTGGTGTGACACCCTAAGACAAGCCCCCAAATCCCATCAAGAATCCCATGAAGCCCCAAGCTCCAATACAAGGGGGTTTTCACCAAATGAAAAGTCCAACATGTGCCAACAAATATTCCCACATGCTTGACACCGAGACCATTAGTGGGAATATGATCTGGATTATTTTCGGAACAAAATGAAAGAAGAGATATTACAATGAAATACACATAAAAATTGACAAAAACAGAGAAATACAACAATACATGATTGGTATTAATGAAAGAAATGTACAGAGACTGTAAAAATACAGAGTGCAAGACTCATTAGAATGGTGGCAGCTTTATCTTTGAGAAGATATGTGACAACTACGCTCATTCACAAGAAGATGATTACAATGAAGCTCTGAAGGCCCTTTTATGATAACATGAATTCCAAAACCCTAGACATCCACAAACCTAATCCTAGGAGATGAAGCACCAAAAGTCATGTGGGCCTTGGTGGGGTAAGTTAGTACATTAACTTCCCAGGGTCATAACTTTTGCATATGATCTTTGTTTTAGGTGCGTGATAACCCATTGGAAAGGTCTTTTCGAGAACTACGCATTATGTTGTCAAACTATGACTCCATCTATAGTTTGATTGTGGCAAGCCAAGAAAACACTGTTTAGAGCCCAAAAATGACCCTAGAAGAACATAAAGATGTGATGACATGAAAACTTCCAAAATAAGCTAGTTGGAATAGGTGGGAAACCACCAATATCCACCTGGATGTTGTGTAGGGATTCAGGAAAACCCCATAAGTGCAGAACCCACAATTACAAAGAAATGTCCCCATTACAGAGAAACATGATGAACTGAAAATTGTCAAGATGATCTAGTTGGAATTTGGAGCAAGTGGGTGGCCACTAATATCCACCTGGATCAATCCTCCCCCCTTAGGAAGCAATGGTCTCCATTGCATTGAGTTCTCAGGGAAGAGGGGAAAACACTTTCTAAATCTGAATCTTGGTGAGCTGCGTGCCTTGTTGGAGAAGTTGCACTATTTGGTATGTGGAAGGCTATCACGAACCTGTTGCTGGCAGGGTTGAATCTATTCCACCAACCTGTTGTCTATGGGCTTGATGAGACATTGTGTAGGCACTATTGCAGGTGAAGAAACACTATCTGCTTTCTCTTCTGTAATCTGCTTCTACTGGATAGAAGGTGCAGAGGCTGCAGTGGTTGTAGTGGCCTTCTGTGCATCCTTTGAATAGACTATGAAGAGGATGAATTTTGCAGTATGAGAGATTACCTTGCGACATTGTTTTGGTGGAACAATAGTCGAAACTACCTCTGGTATCCTGTAGAGATGAACCCCCAGAGTAATAATAACACTATGGGGTCGAGACTCATAAACATCATGATGTTTTCATATATATGGTTGGCCCAACAACATCATAGACATCAAGAGGGGAAACATCACACACTACCTCATCCTTGAAGGGTTGGATTCCATAGGACAGGTGACACTACTGGTTGACACAAAGATCTCATCCTTGGTGAAGCCACCCGATGTTGTATGGTTGTGGGTGTGATGTTGTCAACAACCCCAACTATATGATGACCTCAGCTGATATGAGGTTATTTTGGCTACCGCTATCAACAATGAAATGAAACTAGGTCCCCTTCACCCACATCTATGAATGGAATAGGTGCTCCCCCTCTTAAGGATCTACTGGTTCTTCTAGTTGAATTGTTGTAGTCATGATAGTAGTAATAGGGTCCGTGTCAATGATCTGTCTGTTTTCAATATTTTATGGATCAGATTCTTGTGCCAAGGGATTTTGTGGAAGTCGCACCACTTCCGAGTGTCTTTCTTCGTCTTTCCTTTCCCCTTCTTTTCTCGTGTCTTGGAATAGTTGTCGGAAGGCTGTTGGTTAGGGCCATCTTTACCATGCTTTGGTTGTTGTGGATTTGTAGACATGAACTCCCATTTGTTTTGGTGCCTAAATTTCTGCTTGATTTTGACATCATATCGATAGGAAACTCCCAATGATGAGATGTTTAGGAAATCCATTTCGGTTTGGATGTACCTATGCAGAGCCCCATGGTATTTCAGAACCAGATGTTGCTCGGAGTCTTTGATACCTAGCTTGGGGCACAAGGTATGGAAATCATTTGTGAACTCCTACACTGTTTGGGACTTCTCTTGCCGCAGTGTGGTCCATCTCATGTACTGGTCTTCATAGTTATCAACATGGTAGTATTATTCCTTGACCACATCTAAAAAAAAATCCCAAGTGGGCTCGACCCCATATATTATAGATTCCTCTGTGGAACATTGCTCCCAGTAAGTTTCCAACCAATGTTTGACATGGGGGAGAGCCTTGAGGAGTGTGAAGGTGATCTTTTTCGTGTCGAAAAATTGTGAACAAAGAAATAACCTTCTAGAAGATTCAACCATTTTTCTAAGGCATTCACATATATTTGACCTTCAAATATGGGAATATCAAAATTAAATTGTACCTTGAAGGGAGAGGTTCCTCCAAAGTGGCCTCTTGATGAAGATGCACCTATTTCTAACAACAGGCATTGAAGGATGTGGGAAAAATTCTCCATCATTTCGTCCCTCTGTTGCGCGAGAGTTTGCGCAAACAACAAGTTAATAGAATCTTTTGCTCTGCCGCTTTTCTTTTCTGTCTCCATAGAGGGTTTTTTGGGTGTGTGAGAGTGATTGTCCTCAAGAGAGACAATCTTGAGACCCAACTTTGTGTACTCAAACCTCGTCGGGAACATGCACTGAAAAATGATCAAGAGCAGCCTGCTCTGATACCACTGATCCAGATTATTTTCGGAATGAAATGAAAGTATAGATATTACAATGAAATACACATAAAAATTGATAGAAATAGAGAAATACAACAATACATGATTTCTATTAATGAAATAAATGTACAAAGAGTGTAAAAATACAGAGTGCAAGACTCACTAGAATGGTGGTAGCTTTATCTCTGAAAAGAGATGTGATGGCTACACTCATTCGCAAGAANAAATAGAGAAATACAACAATACATGATTTCTATTAATGAAATAAATGTACAAAGAGTGTAAAAATACAGAGTGCAAGACTCACTAGAATGGTGGTAGCTTTATCTCTGAAAAGAGATGTGATGGCTACACTCATTCGCAAGAACATGATTACAATGAGGCTTTGAAGGCATTTTTATGATAACATGAATTCCAAAACCTTATACATCCAAAAACCTAACCCTAGGATATGAAGCGCCAAAAGTCTTGTGGTCCCTGTTGGGTAAGTTAGTACATTAACTTCCCAGGGTCATAACTTTTGCATACAATCTCCATTTTAGACGCGTGATAGCTCGTTGGAAAGGTATTTTAGAGAACTAAGCATTGTGCAGTCAAAATATGGCTCCATATATAGTTTGACTATGTCAATCCAATAAAACAATGTTTAGAGCCCCAAAAAGACCCTAGAATTACAGAAATATGTAATGACATGAAAAATTCCAAAATAAGCCAGTTGGAATAGGTGGGGGGCCAAAAATATCCACTTGGATGTTGCGTAGGGATTTAGGAAAACCCCGTAAGTGCAGAACCCACAATTACAAAAAAATGTTCCCATTACAGAGAAACATGCTGAACTGAAAACTGTCAAGATGAGCCAGTTGGAATTTGGAACAAGTGGATGGCCACAAATATGCACCTGGATCAAAATACCTTCCGAAGCTACAAAAGGCATCAACATGCTTGAATAAAAAATAGTCACATTCTCTGCTTAGATTTCAACCTATGGATTTTTTTGAGTATGATACTAATTTCCATCTTCAAACACAACCAATAATAAGCATCAATAGGATTTTACTTCTTGAAGGCCTTACATTGATTCTATCACCAATCTCTCCAACAATTAGTTAGGACTTGCAAAAAGAAATTAATAAAGAGGATATCAAGGACAATGATTTTTTCTCTTTCCAAGATTTGTTTACTCGGGTTAGTGAGTCTAAACTCTTCCTTCATCACTGGCCAAGGATACTAATCCTTGGATTGTGTCTTGAATAAATCAAAGACCTTATGAACTTTACCCCTAAACATGTGTTCCATGTTGTTTTAACTAGAGGTCTATCATTGAAACAAAACATTTTGGGACCACCAATGATATGTTTATTGGATGATAAGCTTGACCCAAGGGAGATAGATTTCCATTGAATCCCTGGCTTGATGGCCTCCCATCCCTTCCAAATACTTTTACCACAAAGTTACATGTTGAGCACTCAACACACCCTAAAATCTTTTATGAAATTTTGTCTCTTTTGGGTACCACTTGTTTTCTTTTGTTTTGATTTCTGAATTGAGTCCACTGTGGAGGGATTGCTAATTTTGTTTTCATGTGTCTTCATCAATCAAATTGGATTTGTTTGAACCTGTCAATGTGAAACCTTTGTGTCTAAGAAGAACTTGGCATTTTAACTAAGAATCTGCAGCTAAAATTGTGACCGCTGTGCTTATGTTCGGTGTCGGCAAAATCCAAGAAAATAAAATGACTACATAGTAACAATAATCACCGATCTCCGATGTATCATCGACATCGGTAAAAATAAGATTAGATTTGTGCTAGTTTTTCACAAAGAAGATTCATGAGGTTACTGATTTCCCATCGACGTCAGCGGAATACGAGAGGGATAAAATTTGACATGGGCCATGATGAACCCTTGATATCCGATCACTCATGCGTTTGTTCAGGGTTAGTGAATTCTCAAAGATTTAAATCATGGACAATTTTCACACTGACATATCACTGATCACTGATCCTCAATGCATTTTCGACATCAACAATTTTCGANCACTTTGACATGGGCCATGATGAACCCTTGATATCCGATCACTCATGCGTTTGTTCAGGGTTAGTGAATTCTCAAAGATTTAAATCATGGACAATTTTCACACTGACATATCACTGATCACTGATCCTCAATGCATTTTCAACATCAACAATTTTCGAAGGGGGTAATCCGAGAACACTTGTTTAAACTTATCGTCGATCACCGATCCTCGATGCATTTTCGACATCGGTAGGGTAGGATTTGTTGCTAAAATTCTTAGCTAATGAAAGTCCCCAATTCTGAATAACATGATTAAACGAAGATGCCAAATTCAAGCGCCACGTGTCTTTGCCGTGTAGGCATTTCGTACAACCTAGTTTCATTCCGAGTCACCTTAGGTTTCCTCGTGTCCTAGTCACACTTCCAAGTCAAAATTTCCACATCAACGTTGTATGACAAGATGGGTCGGCGTTAGAGTTTTTGTTAAGAGATATCAATGAACATTGTCTAAATAAAATCCCTGACTCCCGATTCACCCCCTAATTTAGTTGAATGATGGGACGTTTTCAACACACAATAAGATCATATTCTTCCATTTAATAGACCAATTAATGTTTTTATCCTCCGCGTCTGCCCTGCCAACCTATGACCACATTTAATCTTGAACATAATGAATATCTAACAGAAGATTTGGTAGAACCACACTCATACCCCGAATTGAATAACTGATGTGACAAGGTAAGTATTATCTCTATTTAAATCACTAAGACAACTTCAAACACCTCCATTTTGCACACTATTTTCCCATTTCCAGAGTAGCCGAAGAAGCGAAGAGAGCTTCTCAAGAGTTGCGTTTGATTCTAAGGCTTTCAAAAAACTAGGTTAAGCTAGTGCGAAGAAGAGGGAAAATGCTTCCAAGGAAGCCAATGACCAGACGCTCACTGAGGGCACGCAAATTAAAGGAAGAATATATTGATGAAGGATTTTCTCCCAGCACGGTGAGGTAGTTGGATTTTTCTCCCAGAGCGGAGCCGATCATCAAGACATCGACTAAGAAAGCATTCGCTCAACCCCCTTCTTTTAGCGATACAGAAGCAACCACTAGATAAAAAATAATGCTCCCACAATGTGGATATTTATTCAACAGAATCAACCAAGAAGATTACCCAGAGTTTATCCCACATAGTGACCCAAATGTAAGGGTGCTCGACAACTAGGTTTTCCCGAATATTCGACGGTTGTGCTTGCATCCGATAGCCTGTTGAACTCCAGTCTTTCCCTGCATTAAGACTTTGAGTTGGATAATCGATCACAAAGACACACAGAAGTGTCTAATCAATGATGAGAATGGCAGATGTGTCAGAGTTTTTCTCCCGAAAGATGTCTAGAAGTACTACAAAATCAGGGACCCGAAGGAGCAGTTGAACACAGACTTCGTGGTGAATTTATATGAATTCAATGATACCAATCGATTAATGGCCTCCTGGTGGAAGGAAGACAAGAAATTTATGAAAAAGAGCAACAACTGGTACAGGATAGTGAATCTGAGGGAGCCATATATCTACTTAATGGCTCTAATCTGCCGATTATACAGAGAAAAAGACTGCGCCAAGTTCTTAGAGGCATGGATTCCTTGGCATACACTATGGCTGTTTCGAGGAGTAGCTTCAATTAGGGAGAAATTGTATCCAAGAAATTGAGCACTAGTATACTGCAGGCTCAATCACTAAAGGAGAGAGAAGTGACTGATTTTCACTAGAGAACGATCCTCAACTAGTAGAAATGACGAGGATCACCCCGGCTGACCCAATCAAAATCAAAGAAGAGATAAATGGATTAGAACCAATACAACTAGAGGAAACCATTGGTGTGGAAAACCTTAGAGTTCCATCACCACAGGATAGATCATCGATGACCATTCCATCCCAGTATGAGAGTCCAAGAACACCAGGTGAAACAAGTGTGCCAAATCCCCTGTTTGATCTAATAACCATCTATGACGATGAAGAGAGTTCATAGGTCTCACTTGTAACTCCGATACCAATTACATATGAGAAAGAACCTGGGGAAACATCTGCTCCAAGTCTCGATGCATCAGTCCCAAACCCTCCATAGGGTGGCCATGAGGTCGAAAGTGTCTTAGACACTGAGTTTCTCGACCTATCGGGGACCCCAAAAGACAACTCCAAGGTTGAGCTAGGTTCAGTTGGACAAAAAGAGGAAGTGCAACAACGAGAGATCGACACCTCAACAAATGATCACCAAGTAAGTACTGAACCTATCATTGACTCTTCAATTTTGGCCGATGCCTCACCAGACGATGAAGACTAGACGAAGGTCGAGCCATCAGAACATATGGAATAAGTACAAGAACCGGTCCTAGAAAAAATACATACAACATGAATCTTGGAAACGCTCTGACCTAGGGAGAACAACAAATCCATGCACCCGTTGATGAGGTCTCCGATATACAGGAGATCACTTATGACAGGAAGAGGAAATCTGTCATGAGGAGAACCAACAAGAAAAAAATACTCACGCTGGATAACTCAATTCTCATCACCACGGAGGAGAAGCTGCTCAACATAGAACACATAAAAACATCTGAGCTCATTGGCACAGGGATGGCTATCACTAATTCCATGTTGGATCAAGCAAAGTGAGATGAAAAGGAACTGGTCGATGCACTGAAGGAGCTAGACCATCTGCTCCATTTGGAAAAATATTACCAAGACTCAACTCATGCCACAATGTTTTTGAAGACTGAGTTCCAAGATTCATATGCAAAGTTCACAAGCGAAAGACATATTTTCATTGCATGTGTAGTCAATTATCAAGAAGATACCCTTATGGCACTGACAACCTGTAAGGATGTGGAGAGATGGCATGAAAAGGCATACCAAAGTGTATAACTAATTGACTACATCAACACAGTGCAGAAGGGCCGAGACACAAAGGAGCATGGTATTTGAGTGATAATGCATAGCAACATCACCAGGATCAAGAAAACAACCGAATATTGGGTAAGTATGGACTAGGAACCTCAACGAGAAATAAATAAGAGATGGGCYRAGTGCGAAAGAAGCTGGAAAAGGATCAATTGGGGTATGAGAGACATTGGCCTCCCAGAGTTCGGCTCACCCGAAGAATTTGTCRACTTGCATGACATAGTCAAATGACATGCAGAACAAGACTCAACATGGGGAGTGGAGATCRCACATGTGGAAAACATGACACCGGGTCAAATACAKAAGTTTATGGAACATCCGATAAAGGCTCGTGTAGTTATGCAACAATTAAGTGCCAAAGTTKCCAAATATAGAGAACGCGTAGTGGAAGTGAACGAAACGCTTGTAGCTCCGATGGATCAACRTAGATTCCCATATGCTAACACATGCGAGGATCTCTTTGTCAAGTGGTCAGAATATGAGAAGAGTCATCCACTCCAGTAGAACCACGAGATGATTTCCATAGGACAAAGAGATCAAGCGCCACATGGCAATATTTTTTTTTACTTAATACAAACTTGTAGCAGCTATTTTTAGTTAGTGATTCTTTATAAATAGGGGGATTGACCTTTTAGAGGGGTCGATGGTTTTGGGAAAAGACCGTCTTTTTGAGAATTGTAAAGAACTATTTCTGAACAACCTTAATTAATAATTTATGTTTAGAACCAGAGACAAAATTCTGTTTTTCATCAAAGGCGTTATGTGATTGGATTGAGGAAGAATTACTTCCAACTCTTATTTTAGTAATTGATGTTGTAAAGAGTAAGAATTTCTTAATCTATTGATAAGCTATCTATTTCAATATTTTAACAATTCTTTTGTTCTTAATGATGAAAAGAAAATCACTATGTTAATGTGTTATTGATGATAGAGCTAAGGAAACTATTTTTATTGCACTCATCTTATTGCATGTGTATTTTCTTTCAATAATTGTATCTCAGTCATTGTTGAAATACCAACAAGTTAATGTATTATTACTAGACTTGTAATAGTTTTAAATATCTCTTTGTCTGCATGCTTGAGCACGAGGGTTATCCTAGGCTCAACCTTCTTCAATAGTTAAGAATCCCCTCTATCAGTTGGTTTATACCAACACACCTCATTTATCATACTCATCTAATAAAAGAAAATACAAAAAGAGAACGTTTAATATTAAGGAGGAACTTTCGCAGAAAGATATCGTGTAGATCACTAAGTAAATCCCATCGATAAAATAGACAGATCAAAAGATTTGGAGAACCATTCCACCATCAAACGCTGCAGAGTCTAATTGGGTCTCTAAGGCAGGTTTGGTTCCTACTGTTGAGTTAAAGGGATCTCAGACCCCTCAACAATACCTTTAAATTCTACATGGGAAGCACGGTAAGAATCATTTGAAAAATGAGATTCCTCTAGTAATTTTCCCCCATGGGGCTCCCATGGTAATGTAATTCCAAAGTATAATATTTCAAAACTCATTTCCCTAAATAGTGTTGATAACAAACTTTTTACATAGAGATCGACTTGGGTGTGGGTTTGAATAAATCTATTGACACCCCAATCCCTAGGTATGAAACATAAATTCAAACTTTATGAATACCTTTTGGAATTCAATATTGGCCCACATGAAGTTTTTGATAATATTCTCCAATATTTTATAGTCCTTGAGTGAGTATGCATGTGCATCTACTATATCCTTGGTGCATATTTGAAATTTGGTCTCCAATGGTAGGGTTAATTATCCACTTGTCCATTTTTCTTTTAGTTCATTGAATCACCCTATCCCAAGTCTAGAAAGCCAAAGGGGGTCCATACAAATTTAAATATTTTACATGGATAGATCCAAGGCCACCCTTATTAGCAATCATTCTGGCATGTCCATTCGGATTTTCCTAAAGCATTGTGTCAGTCTAATTTTGGATTTTGGTTCATGAGGCTTCATAGAATATTTGGACATATTCTTGCAAGGTGTTCTCCAATGAGAGTTTATCCTCAAGAATGGATAAGAAGGAATCATTTACAAAGTGATGTTATCCATTTTCCCAATGTTTTGTCCTAGTAGTGGAATACCTTTAATCAACCCCTATTCCGTTCTATGATGAATTCGATAGACAAGGGATTCAACCATTATTATAGAGAGAGTTGGGGCAAGGGGGAACCCTTGTATAATCTATATCAACAACCAAAGTTCTTTAGATTTAGATTGTGCTGAGGCCCTCAATGGACCTAATTCCCTAGGATTTGGGGACAACCCCCCAATTTTTTTTAAATCCTCACTGACTACAATTTTTTTTTATTTTTTATATTCTAATCTTTTGATGTGATAGATGCTCTGGGACGATTCTAAGTTTTTTTTATTGGTTTTCCTAGACAACTCTATTATTTTAAGCACAAATGAATGATGGGGTACCTTGGTTGTGTGATTGGAAGATGAATTACTATGGTCTTAATGTCCTCTAATGATTGAATTTGGTTGCCTACTTGCTTGTGATGATTTCTCAAACCATCTTAATTTTTGTGGGTAGTTCATTATGGTGTTTCCTACTCTTTGGTTTTATTTCTTCATCAAGCTCTTTCACTAATGTTTGGGATGATGCTTGCTTTCTACTTCATATTGTTTGATTCTCTTTAGGTAATGATGGTTGAGTAGTTGGATAATGTTTGGATTCTAAGGATGTACTAGTTCTCCTTTTTAGTTGAGTATTTTTGCATGACCCCAAGTTCTTACATTGTTTCCTTGGTGATTGGCATGTCTCCTTGATAAGCATGCTTTGGTTGTGAGAAATTTGTGTGGATTTTTTATTCCACTAATATTTTTAACTGTTCCTTTGAGTTTTGGTGCATGTCTCTTGAAGTGATTGGTTTTCATTGAAATATTGAATTTTCCCAATGCTCGATCCTTATTTGATCTTGTTTCTTTCATGAAAATGACTTTGGTTGACTAAGTATTCAATGACCGGTTCATATGTTACCTTTGGTTATTGATTATTTTCATTTAAAGGTTAATGAATGTAGAAAATATTGCAAGAGTTCAAATTATTTTTCTTAGCATTCCTTTAGGTGCATGGATGTTTTCTCATTCTCAAATCACACAAAGGTAAAAATTGACTGCACACCTCACTTTAAGGGCACTCTTATTAAAAATTACAAAATCATTTCAATGTGCTTGTGGTGATCATTGATATTGTGCTTATGTGTGAATACTTATGACTCGATGGTTGTTTGATCTTTGCTTCAAAGTTTAGTTGGATGATGAGCCTAGTTTGATGATATGTGAACACTTTGGATTGCTTGTGCACTGATAGATGTACTGTTTTCAAAGATCCTCTTTCTTGCAAAAGCTTTACCAAAATGTCCTTATTGTGATTTTTTAATTGTGGTATTTTCTCGTGCTTGTTATGGATGGAACATGAACGGTTTCTGTCAATGGCATATTAATCATATGCATGTGGAAGTATTTTTTCTTAGGAGTCAAATGCATAGTGAATTTCTTTAATTGGTTCATCTCACTAACCCTATTGCATAGAGTCCTTTCAAATTCTTATAAACCAATGGGTTTGATATTTACTTTGAATTGGGGTTTGTATTGATAATTGTTGTGGCTCCTTTTCTTTCCTTATGAATGTGATGACACAGTGATTTCAAAGTACTTTCTCATGGAGGCTTTGACAAAGTTCCCTTGTTTTGGATTGACCAAGTACATTTGAACATAGTTACTTACTTGAAGAGAGATATGATCTCAAAACACAAAATATATCTCTAAAAACCCATATCTTTGAGTTAAAAACACCAAAATCAACCCCCGAATTGAAAATTTGTGCTACCGGTAGCACCCATTTTTTTCAGGGTTAAAATTGTCACCTTTTGCAACAATGGCCTTAACATATTTGCAAATTTCCCCAGAAAAACCATTAAAATCAATCTTCAAATATAAAAGTGGTGCCAAGAATAACACCCTTGTAATGATACAAATGCTTAAATTATCATAACATAACATAAGTACACACCATGTACAAAATGTGAGCATGGAGCACAACTCCAAGATAG
>ML797289.1:25107-59061 GCA_009831015.1 Picea engelmannii | reverse complement strand
CCCTTATGTTCATCTTATAAAACTTTTTGGTGTACTCTTTCACCGACAAACCTTTATATATTAGATTCCACAACTTCTTGAACATATTTATATGGTAATCCTTGGGTATGAATTTATCCTTCAACTTAGCTACCATTATATCCCAACTCTTAATTCTAGACTTACCTTTGCTTCTTCTTCTTACTTGTAACTCGTCCCACCATAATGTTGCGTGTCCCTTCCACCTAATCACTGCATGCTTTACCTTCTTCTCATTATCAATCTCCTCATAGTCAAAGTACTTGTGAAAACCACTTATCCATTAAAGAAGTTCTTCCAAATTCAAATTTCCTTCATACATCAAAACTTCTGTCTTTTCTCTAGTTCCCAACTTGACAATAGCTCTCAGCAATCGCTCCTCTTCTGCTTGTTCTCCTACAGCTTCTTATGTTGCCTCTTTATCTTCATTTTCATCATCACTAATGTCACCAGCTTCAGGTTCCCTTATATGCATTATCTCCATGGCATCCAACATTGCATGAAGTTGTCTCATTTCCTCTCCCATGGTTGCATTGACTACATGTCTCTCTCTGCGTATTTTTGGCGGCATGATTATAAATTTTCTTCTCACACAAAACTTATTTTCCCACTTTGGTACCACTTGATGTAAACACCCACCACCTCCTGGGGCTTGCACGACCTCTTGGTCTAAGGATCGTTCACACTAAGGAGCTGAATTATCTCTCGGGATCTTGCTGAGCCCTTGAAACTCTCTACCACAAGCCTTTACTCTTCTCCCTATGCATAAATTCAAGTTCACGACGGTCTTGTCACTTCAACGTAGAAGTCCACGTGACCTTGGTCCAAAACCATAGGCTAAAAATTTAAATGGCAGGAACTCCGGAACTTTGGAGCTCCGAGCTTCGAGAGTTCCAAAAACAACACCCTACGATCCTCCCAAACGCTAAATTTATGAACAACCACACAACGATGGAGATCAACGGTTCATAATACGTGCTGAGATCCATGACTCGCGAATATTTTGGGACTCCGAGCTTCGAGAGTTTTACCTGCTCCAACATGTAATTCCTCTGAATATGCGAACTCCAACTTAGTAGATCAGACGATTGTCATCTGCCCTAGATCAATGGTCACTATTTACTCCGTGCTCCGAACTTTAGAGATTTTCACGAAACAACTCTTCAAAACCTACATAGTGCCGAACTGGAAAAGGACTGGATCTACGGTCCACACATCCTTCTCAATGGACGATTGAGATCTAATCAAGACTTTATGCCTTCGGGAGTTCTCGAACCTTTGCACTTTACTCTTTCATTCTCCCGTACTGCCGGACTTCTGAATAACTGGAAATATTCCGACACATGGCACTGTCGCAAACAGTTAGGATCTGCTCTGGGCTTCGGATCTTCAAGAATTATGTTCTCTCTTTCAACTTCACCTCCAATTCTCCGGAGTGGCTAAGTTCCAAGCACGCTCGATCTGTGGACACGTGTACTCACGACTGATGACCCATATTTACTTTAGATCCCAAGACTTTGGGAAATTTGTCTCCTCCATAGTACACACCCTAAAACTTATAGATTCACGAAGTCTGTAGGACTTCAAAGGTTATCACATGCACACCTTTCCCAAATATGACGATTGTGAAAACCTATGCTCCTTCCAAACGAATCTCATCTGCTCATCCTCCAAACAAAATGAATTCTTTCCTTCAAGAGTTAAATCTCGCTACCCTTCTTGATATTTGTCAACTTCAAAGGACTCAGGATTAGGTGCACACCTTGCACTACTTCTTCTGAGCTTGAGACTTAGAAAATATCTTGTGCACTCCTTGCAGTTTCTCACCTTGAGACTTTTTCAATGCTTCACTAAGTATTGGCCCTGTGCACACCTTGCATGGGTCTTACCTTCAAGATTTTATACTTAGTTGAGTATATGTGCACTCCTTGCACTCACTCTATGAAATTCCATCTATCTCTCCTGAGCTATCGAGTCTGAAAATGACCATGCCTTTTCACTCCTTGCGTGGCCACTGTGCACTCCTTGCACCAATATTTCATAAGAGAAACAATTGAAACTTATGGAACATCAAATGTTCATTCATTCAACCATGAGATACACACACAAACATATAAACAAAGAGAGATAGATAACATAACATTACCCAAATAACTCAGAGATAAGAAAACTCATAATTTGAAGAAAATCTCCTCTATTATATTCATTCAGAAAATATTTTCATAGGTTCTTGCAGCTCTCAACTTCTTCTCTACAACTCTCCAACGAAATTTTTTCAACCACCCCTTCTGAGAATACATTACATACATTTATACATGAGGGGGATTCTCGAGCCTTCCCTCTAGACTATTTTAGTGCTATTATTTCGTAACTAAATCAACCTACCACTAAGCTTATTAAATTAAATGGATAATTACAACCCAGATATGAGTCGATGCTAGAAATATCTACAATCCTACAGGTAATTAAATAAATTACAATCTCCTGGAGTGCATGTAATGGCTCTTGCCTAAAAATATTAAAGGGCCTTTTATTACAAAGGTTTAAAATTTAAAGTGACGCGCTCTCCTTGGAATCCAAACTAGTTCTGAATGCGAGGTGCTGGAGGCTGAGTTGTCCTCCACTGTGCCTCATTGAATGATGATGGTGATGCTCTTGCATCACCTTTGAGATAATACCATCACATTTGACATGTACTTCCTCTAGATGAAGTTCAACTTCTTCAAGTATCTTCTGATGACCTTATTGAATATTATTTTCTTTCTCGTTTTTAAGCTACAATGTTTCCCCATTTATCAAATTCTGATGTCCTTCTTAAATTTTGGCTTTCATTTCTGATTTTGCCTCATCAATATTTAGGGATTCCTCAACCTTCTTGCAAATTTTCTCTTCCAATATTTTGGTAGATTCTTCATCCAAGATCTTTGTTTCTTATTTATTTTGATAATTCTTCTTTCAATATCTTAACCTCATCTAATAATATTTTTATTATGGTTTTGTAATCTACACATATCTTCATCTTTATTTTTCAATTATTCCCTTTAATCATCATTTTCCTTCTTTGCTTTGCTACTCTTTTCTTGCTTTAAGTTCTTAACCTCCTTAATGAGTGATTCATTAAGGGATTGAATCTTGATGAACTCATCATTTTTCTTTGTAATATATTTTCTTATCTCTTCATTATCATTTTTCAATTTGGATACATTTTCTTTTGATTCCTTTAGTTCCACTTGAATTTTATGCATCTCCTCCATTTTTTTTTTATCCTTGATCCATTTATTTGAGAAGAGTTTTTCAAAATTTTCTTATGAGAGGGAGATTCTAGTACCTTCATCAAGGCTATACCACCATTTGAAAGATTCATAATCAAACTCAAGGCTTTCCAAAAAATGCGTCTCACAATGCTCTTTTACCATCCTCAACCATTCCACGTGATTGATTTCTTCTTTATCTTCATCTCCTATAAATTTAGGTTTTTCCATTGATTCTTAATTGAGGTATAACCCAAAACTAAACTTACAACCTTAATATATTAGGAATAATGATCTAAAATATTTATAATCCTTGTTCTAATATAATATTCTATTTTTTCTCTTCCCAATGGATTTTGAATCAACTCAATCAGACATCCCAATTAAAAGTTATGATAGTTTTTGTAAACATACCTTTGAAACCCTCATTTGGAGTTTGTCCTCCTAGCCAACCTTCCTTATGATGATTTTTTGAAATTTTGGCCCTTATGAGTATGCAATTTCAACTTGTTGTACTCTGAAATGTCTTCTATGCAATTCCACAGGTCTGACCAAAATTGGGTGTGCCAAATGAAAGTTATGGTAACTTTCCCAAACCTTGTTGAATTTTGGCCTATTATGGAGAGAAAAATTGTATAGAATTCCACATGTCCAATATTTGATAACTGATTCTAAAATTTTGACCAAAAATTCTATGGATTGTTCCCTTTTCAATGCAACCAGTCTCATAGAATTTGGATCCTCTATGAAGAATATATGATTGTTTTACCTGGAACACCTATTTGAGACTAGTTATAAGACTAGTCAAAAACCCTATCTTCCACAGGGTGTATTTGTGAAAGTAAAATGACCCAAAAGATGAATTTGTACCATAGGTACCCATATATTTCTTCTAAATAACCTCCAAGTTTCTTTATCTAAAGTGGCACTGGAAATTTTTTTATAGAGAAAATTCCAAAATGACTTTCTTGAGTAAGAAAAACCCTGGGATCAATGCTCTGATACCAAATGTAATGATCCAAATGCTTAAAATATCATAACAGAAAACACACACACACACACCATGTACATAATGTTAGTGTGGAGCACAACTCCAAGATATATAATCTATACAATAACTCTTTAAAGAATAGGGGAACCTCCTCCACATAACCAAATACATTAATACATCACAATTCACATCTCTACAATAATGAGTAGATGATCTCTATATATACCTATTCACACCTACACATGAGGCCCTTTCACTATTAGGTCGACCCTATTACATATATATTTACAAATTACATGTACGTTTAGCCCCATATATACCCCCCTTTGGGGTCATATCATATACATTTAACGTTTTAAATACCCCTATTGCACAAAGTGCTTTCAAATGATTATAAACCAATGGATCTGATATTTACTTTGAATCGAGGTTTGGATTGATAATTTTTGTGGCTCCTTTGCTTGCCTTATGAACATGATGACACAATGATTTCAAAGTACTTTATGTTGGAGGATTTTCCAAAGTGTCATTGTTTTGGGTTGACCAAGTATATTTGAACATAGTTACCGACTTGACGAGAGATGCAATCTCAAAACAAGAACTCTAGCTCTAAAAACCCATACATTTGAGTTAAAATGCCAAAATCAACAGCCAAATTGAAAATTTGTGCTACCGGTAGCACTCATTATTTTCAGTGTTAAATTTGTCACCTTTTTCAATGGTGGCCTTAACAACTATGTAATTTTCCCCAAAAAAACCATTAAAATCAATCTTAGAATATAAAAGTGGTTCCAAGAACAACAAACTTTTTTTGGGGTAAACATTACAACTTCTTCAAAATGATGGCCTTAACAACCTGTATTGTTGCAACCAAAACCTTAAAATAAACCATAGAATCGAAAAGTGGTGCTCCTAGTAGCACCTCCCCTTTTTTCTGGGGTCAAATTTGCTTCTCCTTCGAAACCCATGGCCTTGACAACTGGTACCCTTGCAACCAAAATCTTAATTTCAACCCCTGAATTGAAAAGAGGTGTTACAAGTAGCAACCTCTCTTTTTTCAAGCTTAAAATTGCAATATTTTTGAAACCATAGCCCAAAATCCCAATGCTATTACAAAAACAATATTATAAAAAGAGAATAAAACCTAAAAGATGGGAAAAAAATAGAGAGGAAAAAACAAGAAAAGAAAAGAAGAAAAAACTCCAAACAAAGGGAAAAAACATGTTCTTTTTTAACAATTTTTTTTTAAAGATACCTTTTTTTTATAATATTAAGAAAAAGTGTAATTTATTAAAATAACAAAAACAATCCCCTACAATCCTTTTAATTAAAAACTAAAAAAATAAACCGCCTTAATATATATATATATATATATATATATATATATATATATACACTTACTTTTTAAACAAATCATAATTAAAAAAATCAATTTGAAACACAATTAATGAAAAAAAAACACAACTTAACAAAAGTCCATTTGATTGGAGGGGCTATTATTGAAATCTCCACCAACTAAATGGAATTTTGTTATTTTATTTTTATTTTCAATTTGTTTTTTTTTTTTAATATTTGTTTTCAATTTGTTTTTTTTTTTTTTAAATGTGTGTGTGTTTTCATTTTTTTGGTGTAAGTAAGTATCTAAGTTTCTATTATAGGAAAAATTGTACAAACATGGGCCCCTGAGGCTTGCCATTATAAAAATTAGAGCTCATGGCACCAAATAACTCATTTCCAATTTGAAATCAATTTTCACTATATGTGTCTACGCTAGACCTATTGTTTTCTATCTTCCTATGCATATATGCTATGACAATTTGTTTTAACGAAGAAATTATGAAAACTAAAAAATAGAGATTTCTAAGGTGCATTGAAGATAGATAAACCACATTATCCATTTGGGATTGCAGAAGCATCATGTGGGCTTGACTGTTATTGGGGTATCCCATTCTTCTCCCCATGTTCCTCAATATTGATAGGATTTATTGACGTCCCGATGTCCTTCCCATGGCCGAGGTCTCCCAAGGTGGCATGTCCTACTATCAAATGCTTGTTGTTGGTCTTCAATATGAATCCAAATGCATAATGACCCAATGCCTCTATATTTTTCTCCATTATTTAATTTTTCTTCCTCATTAGCTCCATTTCCTTGAGGAGTTTCCTATGAGGTAGAAATTTGTCCTCAAGGACCTAGGCTAGTCATGCCTTGATTGTTCATAGAAATTGAGTCATTTTGTAAAATTTGGTGTCCCTAGTTTGGAAATGATTTGGATCATCCACCCATCCCACTAACTCCATAATTTCTTCTCTGGATGTGGATTCTTTCTTGCTTCTGATCATTTCCTCATATTTCCCAATGACTTTCTTGGATTCCATGGACACAATCAATGTTGATGATTACAACTTCGTGAGATATCYTCCAGGAMACAAACTAAGTGAGTCGACCTATGAGAGAGCCCATGTGTTGGGTGTGCCCATGATATGGGTGTGTCGTTCCTCTMTAGACTGAKATGAGATGACGTGTGCCCCTGTGTGGGGTGAGGATTCCCATGAGCTGGGTGTGTCGTTCCTCTTTGGATTGAGATGAAATGATGCACGCCCCTGTGTTGGGTTAAGGTGCCCATGTGATGGGTGTGCATCMGACTCTAGACTGAGTTGTTATGACGAGTGGTCTCCTGCCTTGTAGACTTAGTTGAGTCAGGCTTGAGATGGTACTCCAGATGATTCTCCTATGGACTCAGTGAGATAGAGATCTGTTGATTAGGAYGTCCCTATGGCTGAGCATAGGTGGACATGCCCCTAGTGGCTGAGCACTAGTGGATGTGTGAGATCCCTTGCTATATTGTTTGAGAGTAAGATTTACYTGTAACCCTAATTGTGATGTAAAGGGTACAGGTCGGCTCCACCATATGTGAAAGATAATTAATGTTTATTGTAATAATTAATTATTTTCTGMGTTATTGATGYCRGTCCTATTGTKCCAACAGACACACCTATTGTTGTGTCTGGTCTAGTAGAAATAGAGGTGATTTACCCATTGAGGAAACACACTCTCACACAAGTCACTTGCCATTTGGAAATTTCAGCAAGTACATTTCTATGGCTGAAGTGCACACCTCTCTTGGGCGCAAGTTTCAAGGTAGTAGAGCACCCTCTTGTGTGGATTAGGGTTTCATGGTTGGAGGATATTCTCTTGAGAATATAGCAAAGGATTGCTGGGTTTTTCTCCCTTGTTGATAAGGGTCTTCCCAGGATATTTCTTGTGTTCTTGTGCATGGTATTTCTTCTTGCGATCTTGGTTATTGAAACAATTGTGAATGGTGTAGTTGAATTTGTTTATGGTTCAAGTACATGACTAAACTAAAATAAACCTCATGCTTGAGCCAATAATAGTAAAAAATCAACATGGTATTAGAGCACAGGTCTTGAATAACCCATTGCACAAGCATTAAATCCAATCATCCTCCTTTCTACAATTCCGTATGAGCCTCTAGGATTTTCTGCAATTCCATACGACCCTCCTTCCTTTTCAGTTTCAACACTTTATACTTGAACATTGGGGATACAATTGGCATAGGAGAGCACAACCTCCTTCAACGCACCTCCAGATAATCTCAGAGTGAAATTCTGAGATTTTTTTTAATTTTTGTCCCTAGGGTTTCTAGGGTTTCACAATTTTCTACAGAAAATTCAGATCTAGGGTTTCTATAGCTCATTGAAGGAGATTTTCATCTCACCAATGTTATTTTGAATTTCAAGGCTTATTGTTGGCAGTCACAAGCCCAACAAAACCTAATATTTCTAGCCTAGCCTATCTGTTAGGTTTCCTAGCCTAGCTGGTAAGGGTTTGTGAAGAATATGAAAATATGATGAACAAAACTATAATGGAAGATAAGCTTGATGGATCAAAAAAATAAGGTTCCTGGAAGACAAGACTTCAGAGAGATGAAGACATCAAAGAAGAATTCTTCTTATTCATTTCAATACTCTCAGTTGTGCACTTGTATATATTTTTTATATCATTGTCATGAGGGTACTTGAAGGAGGAAGGAACCCTTGCTGCAATCGCGGATTCAGAGGGATCTCAGTGCATTCAGAGGAAAAACACACTGGAGGTGAAGACTCCAGGTTTGATTGTTTTAATTATCATGCCTCTAACCTACATTTCTAATTTTTCTACATTACAAGTAGGCGTTGTAGTTGTGATAACAATCCTTAAATTGTTTTGATTCTAGAGATGTACTCATTATTCTCCTCTAGGAGATATTCTTGTCTTGTTTCTTTTCATTTATTTTATTGTTCCAAGAAGGTTAACAACAAAGGAAGATGTTTATCCTTCAGACTTTAGAGAGAGTCACTTGACTTATATGGAGTCAAAACTATTTGATAAGGAGGAAGAAAAGAACCATCATTGAAGCAACCAAAGCAATGATACATGATCAACACCTACCTATGATTCTATGGGCAGAAGCATCCATGACAATAGTATATGGTTAGAACAAGATTCCTCACTAGATTTTTGAGAACATGATTCCCGAAGAAGCCTTCACTGGAGTGAAGATTGATATTGGACACTTCAGGATATTTGGGTGTCCATTATACTTTCATGTACCCAAAGAGAAGAGTTCCAAGCTAGACCCTTCAAGCATACAAGATACATTTGTGGCATACAATGAATCTTTGAAGGCATATCGGATCTACATCCCTGGTCAGAGACAGATTAAGGTGAGCAGAGATGTTATCTTTGAAGAAGAGATAACCTTTCAAAGATCCAGAGAATCTCAGATGGAGATTAACAGCAAGACATTACCTTCTCCCCCTTCAACAGTTCATAGGGAGACAACCATTATTCTAGTTGATACAGTTGTTCCAGCTGATCCATTTGCTCCAATTGATATCCCAAGAGACATTGTAGTAGGCCATAAAAGACCTGCCTGGGCTAGAAAAAATCTGCAGGAGGCAGAGGGACATGCAAATACTCGAGGTACATTCTGAGAAAGAAAGAGAACAAAGAGATTTTCGAGCAATTTTTAAGCCATGAGACACATCATTGATACCGAGCCTTATTTTCATGGAGAAGTGACAAGTCAACAGGTATGGCAAGATTCCATGGCAGAAGAGTATCAATCCATCTTGAAGAATGATGTGTGGGATATTGTTCTGTAGTAACTTCCAACTGGATCTATAATATCAAGCATGCATCTAATGATAGTGTCAAGAAATATAAAGAAATATTTGTAGCCAGAGGATTCTAGCAGGTGGAGGGAATTGACTATGAGGAGACATTTTCTCTTGTAGCCCAATACACTTCCATCCGTACTATTATTGCACTAGATGAAAAAATGGGTTGGAAACTACATCAGATGGATGTAAATACAACATTTCTTAATGGTGAGATTGATGAATAAGTTTACATTGAGCAGCCAGAAGGATTCGCGATACACAACGAGAAAACTCATGTGTGCAGGTTGAAGAAAGCCCTGTATGGACTAAAGATGGCACCTCGTGCTTGGTACCATAACATGGATGGATTCTTGATGAGTTTGGTCTTCAACAAGAGTGTTTCTGATCCAAACCTATATTATCATGTTGTTTGTAATGAGTGCCTAATAATGGTCTTGTATGTGGATGACTTATTCCTCACCGGTTCAGAAATACTTATTGTTGAATGCAAGCAAGCATTGAATTTTGAATTCAAGATGAAGGATATGGGTATAATGCACTACTTCTTGGGATTAGAAGTGTGATAGAGGATTGATGATATTTTCCTAAGTCAAGGAAAATATACAGTGGATATATTGAAGAAGTTCGGTATGACAAACTGAAAATCCAAGCCTACACCAATGGTGATGGATTTGAAGAAGATGAACGATGATTCTACTGATTCAGGTGAGATTGATCCACATTTATACAAACAACTGATTGGATCATTGAGGTATCTCGTTAACACAAGACCTGATATATTCTATGCAGTGAATGTACTTAGTTAGTTCACGAGTTAGCCGAGATAAACTCACTAGATAAAAACAAAGCATGTATTGAGATATCTACGAGGCACAGTTGGATATAGCATGAGATATGCCTCCAATGTAGACATGAGTTTGCAGGGATATGCCGATGCAGATTGGATAGGGAGCGCAATGGGCCAGAAGAGCACATCTGGTTGTTGTTTTACCTTGGGGTCTACCATGGTTTCCTGGTGTAGCAGGAAAAACAAATCTCTATGGCCTTGAGTACCGCATAAGAAGAGTACACAACGTTGAGTGTGGAAGTCTGTGAAGCAGTGTGGCTTCGCAAGCTACTAACATATTTATTATGAGATGGATCCTACCATTATTCATTGTGACAACCAGAGCTGTGTGAAGCTCTCTGAGAACCCTGTGTTTCATGATAGATCGAAACACATTGAGATAAAATATCATTATATTAGAGACATGGTTCAGAGGAAACAAGTACACATGCAGTGCCTTCCTACACATGAGAAGATTGCATATATCTTCACCAAACCGCTTACCAAGACAAAGTTCGAGTACTTCCATGAGAGACTTGGCCTGGTGGTGAATGCCTCCCTAGCTGAGAGGGAGTGTTGATGTTTAAAACTTCATGAGACATCCTCCATGACACAGACTGAGTGAGTCTCCCCGTGAGAGAGCCCATGTGTTGGGTGTGCCCATGAGATGGGTGTGTCGTTCCTCTCTAGACTGAGATGAGACGATGTGTGCCCCTGTGTGGGGTGAGGATGCCCATGAGATGGGTGTGTCATTCCTCTATGGACTGAGATGAATTGATGTGTGCCCCTGTGTGGTGTGAAGGTTCCCATGTGATGGGTGTGCATCAGACTCTGGACTACGTTATTATGACCTGTGGTCTCCTGCCTTGTGGACTCAGTTGAGTCAAGCTTGAGATGGTACTCTAGATGATTCTCCTATGGACTTGGTGATATAGAGATATGTTGAGTAGGAATTCCCTGTTGCTAAGCACAGTTGGATGTTCCCCTTGTGGTTGAGCACTAGTGGATGTGTGAGATCCTTGCTATATTGTCTGAGAGTAAGGTTTACCTGTAACCCCAATTTTGATGTAAAGGGTACAACTTGACTCTACCATATGTGAAAGATAATTAATGTTTATTGTAATAATCAATTATTTTCTGAGTTATTGAGGTCGACCCTGTTGTGCCAACATACACACCTATTGCTGTGTCTAGTCTAGTATAAATAGAGGTGATTTCCCCATTGAGGAAACACACTCTCACACAAGTCACTTGTCATTTGAAAATTTCAGCAAGTACATTTCTAGGGATGAAGTGCACACCTATCTTGGGTGAAAGTTTCATGGTAATAGAGCACCCTCTTGTGTGCATTAGGGTTTCATGGTTGAGGGATATTCTCTTGAGAATACACCAAAGGATTGTTGGGTTTTTCTCCCTTGTTCAAAAGGGTTTTCCTAGGATATTTCTTATGTTCTTGTGCATGTTATTTATTCTTGTGACCTTTGTTATTGTAGCAATTGTGAATGGTGTGGCTGCATTTGTTTATGGTTCAAGTACATGAATACAATGAAACAAACCTCATGCTTGAGCCAAGCATAGCAAAAATTCAACAATCAATTGGTAGATATTTTTGTCTTTGTTTTCTTCATGTTGGGATCATGTCATGGGGGCCTTATGCTTATATGACCTCTCGATATTGGTCCCTTTCTTTCTTGTAGTTTCTTATCCTTTATCCTCTAGCTATGGCTGGATTTCCTTCCCCTTATTGCTCACATCCAGAGTCATGTTCTATTATAAGTGGGTGCACTATTGATAGTCCAATATATATACCCCCTTAAAGTCCAAGCTATAAATCTTTTGCACCTCAACAACTACCTCATTCTCTTGTAGAATCTTGTTTGTTATCCAGACCTCGAATTCCCATGAAGAATGGAAGAGTCTTTCTCAAGATGCAACCACACTTTTTTTTCAATATCTCGACTCATGGACCAACACACTAGATTGATCACTATACATCATCTAACTGACCTAAACCATAACACACATATCCTGCCAACCACCAGAACAAGAATCCTATTGCTCGATGAAGTGGAAAAAGTCACTCAAAGGTGTTCACGTTCTTTCCAGTAAATTTATGATAGATTCCTAAATCCTTGTGATATCCTAGAGTTAAACCATTGTAATCCTATCTACATTATTGGTTCATTAATTTCCAAATGAGGTTGTGATTGTTCTCTTCAATAAAAAATATAGTGCATTAAGATCATTTGATCAATAGACAATAAATCGACAATGATTAATTTCAAATCCAAAGAATGTATATGAATATGTTTAACAATATAATCATAAAGTTGTAAGTTCTATAATCAATAAAGGAAACAACATAATTGAAATAACAAGAAGGGAAATTGTAAAACTAAATAAAGTTTGTTGAAGTAATTCTCATAACACAACTATAGGAAACTGTAATCTACTGCAGAATTGAAAGTACTAAAGCTAAATGGGTTCCTTTCATTCCATTGAGTGGGCCCTAATCAAGGTTATCATATTAACCATTAAGGAAATCACCAATTACTTAAATCTTGAAAAATGTTCTTCTTTATTCAGAAAGTAAGAATCATAATAGAAAGAGTATCTCTATAATTTAGATTCACTATGGAAGTTGTTAATACCAAGAATACTTATCTCCTTTCTTCATCGTATCCTTATAATGAAAACTCTAACTAGATATTCAATCAATCCTTTCTTAAAGGATCATTTCCTCTTTGATTCCTAAAATTAAGGAAGTTGTTTCAAGGGACTTGTTTTCTCCCTCCTACACTTCAAACGCCTGCTATACTGAATTGAATGAGGATCATGGATATTTGGTTGCTTTAAGTTCTTGAATCCCTTGTATATTTGAGAGGGAACACGATCACACTTTTCTCTCACGTGGAGATTGTTTTTCATTGGTGGATATTATCCCATGGAGGTGTCAAAGATTTGATCTTCTTTCTTCAACATTAGTCCATAATATAAAAGATTCATAATCTCATTAAAAAATTCATAGTCATGATAAATCATATTACATAAAATTTTAGAAGTTAAACATTCATGAAATTCAAACATGCATAACCCAAATGTTTCATAGTTATCATAATCCTTAGATTTTTATGTAGGATTTAGTACCTTAGGACACAAAATAAATCACATAAGTTGTAAGATGGACCTTGAAATCCTACTATCTCTTGGCATGTTATCGCACAATCTGTACATGCCCAAAGCCCAAGGCAAGTGGGACAAGATTGGCATAACATGGGGGTAATCCTATCACTGTCACCTCAATATGATACCTCTTTCTGTTTAGGAGAAGGATACATCCACTCCAAGGGAAACATCCCAATACCTAGTAGTTTGATGAAGGGAAAAGGATAAGGCAAACCACTCCTATCTATAGGTCACTAAAATCAGATCTATTTCTTGAAGGATGAAGCAAAAAAGGTGATATAATATGTGTCTTCCCTTAACCAAGACAACAAGCAAACGTTATGGCAGTTTACAAGCAACAACTGATATTAATGCTTCAACAAGACATTAAATTCATGAAAATAAATGCTAGCAGTCAATGTATGCAACAAATGACAAGTAGATAACAACAACAATAAATGTATAACAACTACAATATGCTCTTCAGAAAATGCCTTTAAAGACAATGGAAATATTACACTTAACACTTAGAATGATAATATTATGTCATGAACAATGTATGAAGTGTTTAGCTAGCACTAGCATTTAAGTATGGAGGAAATTTGTTGATCTGAAATGATTGTGGCAGATAATGATAACACCAACAACGATAAAAGTATGACAACAACAAAGGATAAAAGTATGACAACAACAAAGTATCCTTCAGAAAATGCACTTAAATCGCAATGAGATGTAAGAATTTAACTCTTGAATGATAATAATATGTCACATGCAAATTATGAACTGATTTAGCTAGAAAATAGACTTGGATAGGCTGCTAAAGATGTCTATAACAATGATTATATCGACAACACGTTAAGAGTTAGTAGTTTTAAGCTAGGTTAGTTAGGTTAGGTTAGTAAGATAACAAGTAGAAGTTGAGGGTGATGATTATTGTCAAGGAGATGAGGAAAGAAGACTAGTTCCTTGAAGAGGGTAATGGAGTCAAGTATGGCGATTGTTCCTTAAGGCTGATAACAAATGATTATGCTCAATTCTAAGAGGGAAAAATAATCCTAGGAGGAGTAGTAACTTAAGTCCTCCTAGGTTCTAGACTTTGAGAGGGGGTGGATAGGGTGTAGGCTCTTCTAGGCCCTAGCGCCTCCCTCTTCCTAGACTTGTTTGGGAGTAAAATTTTATGCAACAATAACTTTATCACAACCTCTAAAGTGCTATCATTTTAGGGATTTATAGATTTAACAAATTGCTAGATCAATTTAATGAAACTTGGCAAATATAAAGCAAGGAAGTAATACCTTAAGTTCCTTAACTTCTAGCATTAATTAGGAATTCAATTTCATAATATTATATGAGCAAGTAAACCATTCCATAACCATTGCAATAAATGATAAACTAGAATTTACTTACTTGCACCAAGAATAATCATGCAAAACAACACTAGATTTCCGTAAAACTTCATAAATTTAATCCAAGTTACCAAAAAACAAGCCTTCAAGAGAGATGCGCCTCACTATATCAGCCATATACCCCTCAAGAGGGAGGAAATTTCAGTCCTCTTGTCTCCAAGGACTTGTTATGATAAAAAATGTTAGAAAAACAGGACCGTGGAGCAATAAAATAAAACAAATGCATAAACAAAACACAGAAGATACACAATACAATAGAGACACATATTTACGTGGTTCACCCAGTGTGAGCTATGTCCACCAGAGAAATTTCCAGGTCCTTTCTTTATTATTATCCAACAAATGAAGGGATACAACCTACAACAAACCTGTTGTAATTTCCTCTTCTTTCTCTCACAGTCTCCTATCTCAGAATACAATATTCGCTATGATACATAGCCACAATACATTTCCCTCATAAGAGAGGGTTGCCTTCTAGGGAAAAAAACCCTAACATAACTTCTATTGTTAGATTTGCGACCTTATAGTGAACGGTCTATATTTACAATGAAATTACAATATACTTTTACAAGGAAAATTTTCCTTCGGGGGCTTCGCCCCCGAACCCCCATCGATGGACGCTCCCCCCAAACCCCGTAGAGGGGGTAACCCTCCTCTACACTCCCCCACATGGAAGATTGTACATACTTCTGGGGTGTAAATACTTCATGGGGTATAAACATGGTTGAAAACAAAAGACCTCTGAATCAGGAAGATAATCAAGCACCACAACCAACAAAAAATGAATATACTTTTTGTTTATTTATACCAAATCAGGCCCAAAATGAATTTAAATTCAAAATGGTTGGGTCAACCTTATCAATTCATCCTATTTTAACAAAATTAAACAAAATTACATTTAAAAACCCATTAAGGGTGATGTCATGCTCCTCTACGGTGACATTGAGCCTCATGTGTGGGACGTTGAGCAAGAAAGATGCAATGTTAGGCCTCCAAAGTCCTTAATTCATGCCCACACATGCCATAAGCCTCATTAATTACTTCAAAATATCAAACCCTAGCCCTGGGTGACGTCTAGGGATATATTGGTAACATCTAGGGCCTCCAAGGGCTAACGTACTATCAAGAAATGCAAGACATTTCCACACTAATCCTAGTAGAAGGGAAGAAGAATTCCCATTCCCAGGGCAACAATTCCCATTGCCTCTCTACACCAAGATAACTTCACAACACTCACAGACTTGGTCAATGAGTCTGCTATGTTTTCCAATGTGTATACTTTCTCCAGTAGTACCTTGTTACTTTCCACCATATCTCTTACGAAATAGTATTGTACATAAATGTGCTTAGTTTTTGAATGATAAGCAAGGTTCTTTGCCATAAATTTTTCACTTTGACTATCACAACTTACATTCGTAGCTCTCTACTCAAACTCGATTCTTGAACACAACCTTTGAATCCATACTGCTTCTTTGCTTCCATGAGTTTCCACCATGTATTCAACTTCTATTGTCGAAAAATCTACAACCACCTATCACTTACTCATACAACTTATTTCTCCAACGAACATGTTGAAGACATATCTGCTGGTCGACCTCCATTAGGTTTACCATTCGACTACCAGTTGGCCTCCATTTAGTCTCTAGTCGATCGTCTCATGCCTACACTTCGACCTCTTGTCAGTTGACTTGTCGTTGATATATTCGACTTCGAATTTACCCGGTGGACTTCCTCGACCTTTGACTTGCTGTCAATGTTGTCGATATACCTCGACCTCGACCATTAGTCGACTCACCTCGACTAGACTTTCACTAAAAATAATATAAAATCCCAACATGTACAGGTGGGAGGAGCTAGGTTCGAACCCTCTATCTAAGCCTATCAAAGTGTCTCCAAAGGAAACAACTTCCTTCTTCATGGTACAAGTCAATAATATACTTCATGCCCCTTTATTGGGGTTTCAACGTTCATCCATGGGATTTAGGCCCTCATGAAGGTTCGAACTGATCATCTCCTCATGGATATTTGTCCATCGGGAAAAGTCATGTAAAGACAACAAGTATACCCTCCGGGGGTTCATGAGTCACAAGTATCATAGCAAGTAAATCACATCTAATAATCAAAACACCCGAACATGTGCATTAAACCTCCTAACCCAAACAAATTCTTAAAGACATTATACAATTTGCCAAATTTAGGTTTGGAGAGGGTCTCAAGATGTCCTATTGGGTCAATAACCCCTAAGTCTAGGGTTTTTTCCAGCTGGAACCAATAGTATTCATGTGTGTGTATGAGATGACGTGGGGTATACCTTTGGGCATGGGGTTCATGTGATGCTAGGGATTGTAGAGTCTTACCTATTGGTGCCTTTGTGGAGGGTGAGCTGCACCTTTCCATTAATGCAATTGTTTCCAATCCCATTTATTGCCATTTTCACTTTTTATCTTTTCATTTTATTCTCCTTTTATGCTTCAAGAAACTAGTTGAAGGCCACTATCATGGCTTGGTGACCAGGTGTGACAGTGTCATTCACAAACACTTCACATATATGAGAAGGATGGCTCATGATGAGACCCCCTTTCTCTTAGCTATGCAACCAAGAGCCTCTACCTTGTCTTGGTTATGAGATAATGGTAATGTCATACTGCTATATGTTTATGATCATGATAGGTCAGCTTGTGATGAGACCTCCTATCCACCAACTAGTACCTTGAATATTTTAATTTATTTTTTGTGGGTCCCCTTTTCTTACTGAGAAGCGTTTCAATGCTTTCTCGATAATCTTTGGGCGAAGCCTCTCGAAGGTTTCAAATTTCTCTCTTAACTTTTTCCAACTACTTTTACCCTCCGGGATTTTAGCCCCTTCTTCCCATGAGGTAAGGTACAACCCTTCCTAGTTGAGCTTATCCCAATCCCCAAAATATGGGGAGATGGAGGGAATAGAGATGGAAAGTTGTAAGTATGGTGGGAATAGACAATGACTCTTCAAGGGTCCATCCAGTACAGAACTATCCTAAAGGGAACCAACTTACTAGGGCACCATGTCACCCTCCTAGGTTTAAATGAGCCCAAGAGCATAAATTCCAAGAAAACGTTTTGAAATCAAGAAATATTAAATACAACATATTCAAGTGATTCAAATATTGGAGTGATACATACCATGATACCCAAACTTATTACCTCATGGAGAAATACCCGTTTCCTCCTGGGACTAGGCCGATGTGATGGAGACTACTGCTGGTGATGTGTAGACTGTATTGAAGCTAAAAAGAGGGGCCCTCTGGGGCCATGCTCAAATCATCTAGCTCTCGTTACTCCATGTCTGGAACCTTTTTATCCTTGAGACATGATCTCCTTAGTTATGCCTATGATAGGGGATAACATGGCCCATCATTACCCCCCAACTTGGAGGCTTTGTACATCCTTGTGGAACCAAAAAATGTCCCCCACAAATGTCCTTTTACTTTTCCCTCTCTACTGGTCCATCGTGATGATCCTTGCATGTTTTTCTAAAATAATATGCTAAAAACTATGTGATGGAATCCTTGTCGTGATATCCTACTATCTACTCCATTGATCTCCATCTCTTCCTTTCTTTCTCCTCATCCAATTCCCCCATAGGTGTAGGGTGTAAAAGGAGAGGAGGATTGAACTTAAGTCCAATACATTCGAGCTTCATATTTCTTATGGTATTCCCTACTTGGATTCAATAGAATTCCCCCCCTTTGTTTTTCTTCTAATATAGGCATCAACTCTATATTTGATTCCAAGGTCATATGTATTTTGATCACTTCCTTAGGCCTTACTTCTTTGACATTGATTCATAGATGGTTGCTTATTTCTTCCTCGTCATACTTTTGTAGTTCAACAACTCTTATATACTCATGGTTAATCCAAGAGAATAATGATCCAAGCTATAAATATCCTACATAAGGGTTTGTTGACCATTAGAGGTGTGGTATCACATAACTGTGAAGGTACAACTCACTTAGATATTCTCTTTCATCTTCACCACCTTGTTTGCATGTTTCTATGAACTCTTTGGGTGTATCAACTTAGTAAGGGAGCTGGTCAACTATTCTTCCCAATTGCAATTTGTGCCATTTTCTTTAAGGAAAAGAGTACACACCTTGACTAGAGGCCTGTAACTCAACATTTCCTTAGATAACTCCACCATCTTGGAAATGGAGGATTCCAAAATTTCAATATTTCACTTTTGTTGGTCAATTCTTCTTTGTACCTTTCTAGATAAAATCTCATATTTTCTTTCTCTAGTCGTCTCTTGCTATCCATGTGCTACATTTTCATGATCAATAACTTCTCTTGTAGGTTTTCTAATTGTTTTTCAATATGAAATTGGTTAATTCCTTCACTAGTACCTTCCATTTCTACAATAGTTCTCCATTTGAGGGCTTTAGCCTTGGCCTCTTCTAATTCATCCATAAGATTCTATACTTTTGCCTCATTCTTGTTGGTAATTGTTTTTCCTTGTACCTCTGTCAAGTCTTTGGTTGGACTAGGGAAAGCGTATTCCTCTATATTCACAGGGGTGGTAGGTAGAGGGGTGATTTCTAACTTCTTAACTATTTGAGACGTATTTATAACTCTTTTTCTAGTGGACTATTCTTTTTTCTTTGTGGAGTGGCTCTTTGCCTTGAGTTTCAGAGGGTGGTTGTCAGGAATACCATATTAATCAACATGGAATATAACTCTATATCTTACTCCTATATGTTGGTTATCTTTTGATTTTTATTCTTCCTATTGGTTTCTACCTTACCTTATTTCTTCTTTCTCCCAGAGTATCTGATGGGGTTGGTTTCTTTGACTGCTTCATGGAGGTATATAAATTATTCTTTTCTCATTTTGATGAAATACTCCCATGAAAATTTTGGAAGTTGTCTTTGCAGGGAACCACATACATTTATTTTCATTAACCCATGGTGGGATAACACTTCTTCCTTAACCTTTGAATTTTGACACTCGTTTCCTTCAAGGATTGTAGTAAGAAGGGTACACTAAGGTTCTCTTCAGGATTTTGATGAAATATATTTATTAACCGCTTGAGAAGTCAAAAGTGGTAATAATATACTATACTTAACCTTCCTTCACAAGTAATTTACTTCAAGAGGTGATATGCTACCTCATCTCATGGTTAAGGTAAACGATTCCTTTTCACCCCATTTTTTTCCTTCTACTTATTCATAGCCGAGAAGGAATTGTTAGATGAGTAATTTGGGTAATTTGGGTAAGTTCATGCAAACTATTAATGAATACGCGAGTTTTGAGAAGATGTGGCATATCTTAATTATGGTTTTCATGAGTAAATATGCATGTAGCATGTTGAATATTTGCAGTTATTAGAGATGTTGTATTTTTCATTGGTGTTTGTGGATAATATACTTATATGTCTGGGATAGAAGAAAAAATAGAGAGATTGAACCATAGAACTAACTCTATCTCGAACATATAGTCAATAAATTTTAAATAACTAACTAACTTGTACAAGAAGGAAGGAGACCAACCTGGATCCTATCATTCCTCATGCAAATCCTTTCTCTATTAGGAAATGATGAACACTTCCACACTAAACCTAGCATAAGAGAGGAAGAAAGATTTAATCAAGAAATTAAATGACAAAGAAAACACACAATACAAATATATTTAATGAAACCCAAATGAGAAAATCAACATTCCTTGAGCGTTTTTCTCTCTTGTTGTCTTATTCTTCAGAATAAAAGGTTACATACCTAACCTTGGTCTACACCTAAGACACAATCAACATCATACCTTCTTGATTTACACAAGAGAAACCCTTTAGCTAATTCAACTTACATCTACATGACCAACAACCTCTAAAATGATTTATCCAAAGATTATATTTTACAACATTACAACACGCCTTTTTTATAAGGTTTATAGTATGAAAAAACCTAAATAAAGGATCCCCAAAAATGGTTACATATCCTCGTAGATCATTGGATTCAAATCATGCGAATCTTGAGATTTTTTTACAGTCGAATCTAAGTCAGTTTACCAGTCGATTACCAGTCGATCTCCATTTGGTCTTCAGTCGGTTTCCATGAGCTTGTCTGTTGGCCTCTTGTTGGTTGACCTCTTTGACTTTCTGTCGATTTCTTCGACTTCAAATTTACCCGGTTGATCCACCTCGACATTCAAATTGCTATCAATTTCTTCGGCTTTGAATTTACCTGGTTGATTCACCTCGACCTTCAACTTTCACTGCAAAGAATATAACAACCCAACATTATCCCACTTGTTGTCTTCTTTGTTGAAACTAAGATATTTATGAACTCTCGTTCACGGACCCAGGGAAACAATGCCCATTGCCTCTCTACACCAAGAGAACTTCACAACACTCACATACTTGTTCAAAGAGCCTGCTACGTTTTCCAACATGTCTACTTTCTCCAGGAACACCTTGTTGCTTTCCACCATGTCTCTCATGAAATGGTATAGTACATCAATGTGATTATTCTTGGAATGATAAGATGGGTTCTTTTCCATAAATATTTCATTTTGACTATCGCAACTTATATTCATAGCTCTCTACTCAAACTTGATTCCTGAACACAACCTTTGCAACCATACTGCTTCTTTTCTTGCATGAGTGGCTGCCCTGTATTAAGATTCCGTTGTTGAAAAGGATACGATCACATGTTGCTTATTCATCCCATTGATTGCTCCAATGAACATATTGAACACATATCCACTGATTGACCTTTAACAATCCAAATCTCCAGCCCAATTGACATCGACAAAGCCATGTACATTTAATTCATTGTCACCTCCAGGTTTTCCTTGGTAGCATATAACATAGTCTTTTGTGCCACACAAATACCTGAATACTCTCTTGACAATTGTCCAGTGCTCCTTTCCAGGTGTCGACATGTATCTACTTGACACTCTCACTGCATGGGAAATGTTTGTTCGAGTGCAGACCATCACATACATTAGAATACCAACAACACTTGCATAGGGAACACATGCCATGCCCTCTATTTCCTCCTGTGTCTTTGGACACTGTTCAATAGTTAGCCTTGCTCCCACAGGAATTGAAACATTCACGGGTTTTCAATCCTGCATGTTGAAACGTTTCAAGATTGTTTCAATATACTTCTTCTGGTTCAACCAAATATTTCTTGCTGCTTGATCTCTCTTGATCTCCATTCCCATAATGAAGTTCAGTGCACCAAGATCCTTCATGTCTAACTTGGAGGATAGATTCTTATTACCTCCTTTATTGTGTTCATGCTGTTACCAATCAACAACATGTTGTCAACATACAATGCTACATATATGAAATGCCCACCTTCTTCTTTGAAATATATGCAGTGATAATATTTTCTTCTGACAAATCCCAAACTAAGGATGTATGTGTTGAAATTTTGGTACCACATCCTTGGTGATTTCTTTAGACCATAAATGGATCTTTTAAATTTGCACACCAAATATTTCTTTCCCCTTACTACAAATCCTTCATGTTGTTTCATGTAGATTTCTTCTTCCAGGTCCCCATGTAGGAACACTGTATTTACATCCATCTATTCTATTTCTAGATAAAATGTTGCAGCCAAAGACATTAGTACTCTAATGGAAGTCAATTTTGCAACATGGGAAAAAATCTCACCGAAGTCGACTCCTTTGAATTGGGAATATCCTTTCACTAACAATCGAGCTTTGAATTTCTCGACTTGACCTGCGATGCTCATTTTCTTCTTGAATACCCACTTGCTACCAACAAGATTTATTCCATTTGGTAATTCGACTAAATCCCATTTCTCATTCTTATGCAAGGATTCCATCTCTTCAACCATGGCATCCTTCCAGAGTTTTCCTTCTGCTGAGTCGACTTCCTCCTCGATTGAATTGGGATCTTCATTAGTGGCAATTAGCAAAAATGCAGAATGAAATTTGGGTGGACTATACATTTCAATTGGTTTTCTTACTCGTTATGACATCCTTACAATTGGGGTAGATTGTTCCACCTCTTCTTCTGATTTAGTTGACTCATATGAATCAACTTCTTCATTCCTCAGTTCAAACCACACCTTCTTTGGATTATTCTCTATTTGAACCATCACTTCAGACTTAGACTTCCTTCTGACTTCTATGAAGACCACATCTCAACTGTACACTGTTTTCCTTGATGCAGGATCCCAAATCTTATATCCTTTCATTCCTTCTTTGTAGCCAATGCAATAACACTTGAATGCCTTCTTGTCCACCTTGCTCCTCTTTTCCTTGGGAACATGCACAAATGCATCACAACCAAATATTTAGAGATCTGAAACTGAAGGATTCTTACTAGACCATACCTCATGTGGAGTCGTGTCGACTAGTGTTGAAGAAGGAGACATATTCATTATATATTTCACAGTGTTGACTACCTCTGCTCAGAATTCTTGTGCGAGCCGAACACCACTGAGCATGCTCCTTTCCTTATTTATCAATGTTCTATTCATTCCCTAAAAAAATCCATTTTGTTGTGGGGTATAAGGTGTGATATTTTGGTTTGCTATGACACACTGCTTACAGAACTGATGAAATTCCTTTCCACATAATTCAACACTGTTGTCAGTTCTCAACACCTTAATCTCCTTATCTGTTTGGTTTTATACAAGAGATTCAAACTCTTCGAATTTCTTGAAAACCTATGATTTCTTCCTCAGGAAATATATCCATGTCTTCCTGGAAAAATCATCCATGAAGGGGACATAATACATGGATCCACCAAGTGAAAGCACTGAAACAGGGCCAAACACATCACTATGAACCGGTTCTAGAATCCTTGTGCCCTTGTCGCTCCATATGGGAACCTCAACCAACTTTCTTTTCCATATATACAATGTTCAAAAACATCAACTTCTAAATTACATTTAGGAAAATATTCGACCATACCTTTGTTATGCATAGCTCGAAGTCCTTTTTCTCAAATATTTTCCATCCTCTCATGCCATAGAATGGTTGGGTAGTTTTTATGAGGACTTGTCGATTCGTGTTGAATCGACTTAGATCGAGTCGAGTAGAGTAGAGTCAATTTCGATTCAAATTCAGGAACAACGATGTTGTTGCATCTAGTCGAGTTGGCATTCCCTGATAACTTGTATAGGGTTCTAATCCAAACTCCTTTCATTAAGACCATCACACCTTTGACCATATTGTACATATCCTTATGAAATAGAGTGTGCACCCATTCATCACTTATCTTGCTAAAAGATATCAAGTTTCTTTCCAAACCTAGAATGTGTAGCACACCTGGAAGGGTTCTACTCCTCCCATCCTTTAGTGTCAGTCAAACTCTTCTTCATCTGACAATTTTGGTTGTCGAGTAATCCCCCAAGAACACATCTTCTCCTTCATATCGTTCATATTCACATGACCATTCTCTATGTGGTGCCACATGATAGGATTCTCTTGATTCGATCAACCAAACATCTTGATCCGACTATGTACTGGTCAATGATGGGTATATATTCCCTCCCTTATCTTGATTCATATTTCTCTCAGTCGACTGCTTCTCATTAGATCTTGTATTGGATTTGATTTTCTTTGACTTGCATCCCATTTTGTGTTGGACAACTGAGAGGGGGGGGGTGACTTAGTTGTTACTGTGATTAAACAATTATGCCCCTTTTAAACTCTTTACATAACACTCAATGATGATCATAATAATGCAGGGAAGTCAGCAATAGAATATTCAAAAACATCAATCACACACATGAAATATATAGAGATATATATTTCCCGAGGAAACCCATAAAGGGAAAAACCTCTTTTTCTTGATATGATAAGTAATCTTTATTTTCTATACATTATCATTCTTAGGAGCTCCAACTCCCTTTGAGGCTACCACCTATGTTTTACAAGCAACAACTTGTTGAGAGAACCAACTCTCTGGTTTCTCTAGCACCCACTAGAAGGAAGCACCAACTCCCTGGTTTCTCTAGCACCCACTAGAAGGAAGCACCAACTCCCTGAGTGTTCTAGCACCAACTGGATGGAAGCACCAACTTCTAGTTACATAGGCACCAACCTGTATAACAAAGAACAATAGTTCTCCCTTGTGCCACCTTGCCACCTTGGTTTTTCTGGCTGCAACCAGATGGAAGCTACAACTCCCTGTGTTCAAGCACCCACTTGAAAATCTGATGACAACAGTCCTCCCTAGAACCTCCCTATAACCCTGAAATATAAATATTTTCTTCTCATAAATTTATCATAGTGATATAGTATTTATCAATGGCTTACCAGTCTCATCACTATTCTGCTACACTGCTTATCTCTGTCTGCATTAGTGTCTTCCTTCTCGCATCTTCTTGAGCTTTTTGATCTTATGCTCTGTCTTTGTATGTGCACCTTGACTTTCTCTTCCTCTCTAAGATATGCATTTTTTCCCCTTTCTTCTTCTGTGATTTATGCTCTGTGTCTTATTTCAATTCTATGCGATACACCTCTTCTGTGCGTTTCAACTCCTGCGCACATCATGCTTCTACCCGCATGAATCACTCTCAATAGCAGTGTAAATATCTTCTCTATTCTGTGTATATTTATCATGCCTAGTCCTCTGCCATATCATCCATGCAACTCAATGTCTTCTATGGAAATTATACTGAATCTGTTCGTCATCAGTGGCTTATCCTAAGATTGTTTTCCTTCTCGAGCAGTGCGACACTTCGTCTTCTTTGTCATAGTTCAGCTTATCCTTTCTGTTGCAGTTACAGACTTTGTAACTTTTCCATCTATTAATTGTCTCTATGATTAATCTTCATTCCATTGGCAGTTACCTCAAGACTCTTCATCTCCTTTGGCTATCACCTTGTATCTCCTCGATTTCTTTGGCTGATACAATCACTCCATTTTGGCAGTTACAACTAGTCAATTATGGATTCTTTGGCTTCTAAGCCCCTTCCTTCATGTGACCTCTGGTGATGACCATATGCCTATTCTAAAGTCACTTCCCGAGCTCCATTTAGTGAGTGCTAGATCCTTTTCATGATATAACCTTGGGCTATGAAATTCACGTGACCACGCAATTGCGGGCACGTCCATAGGCAGTTTGAGGGAAACCCTCTTTTCACCCCGCAATTCACTACGATCCTCCACGCGTCCTTTCTCCAAAACCATGGTTTCGATTGCGGCCCACTAATAAAAAATTAAGGCCCGAGCATGTTCTGGCCTCGCAATGAGACGAGATCATTGATCTCATGATCTTAATGGTGCTCCTTTGATCAACGGCTTTGATCTATCTTCCTTTCCTACCTTATTTCCTCTGTCCATGTGCAATTCTTAGTCTCAATGATTAGGTGACATGTGTCCCTCCAAACCAATAGACAAGATCAATTTTGCCTTTTGGGCTTCAAGAGTTTTGATTCTCAAACTCCTCTTTCTCCCAGAGCATTTCACTCAGATTCCATGATCCAATGACACGTGTCCCTTTTGGATCAACGGTCACAATCCCTTCGGGTATTCGGGGTTCGACAATCTCAACTCTCAACTTTTCTTCATCCTTCCTTTTCTTTTTCCTGGAGCTGACAATCCACTAATGCATGTCCTCTTTAATCCAATGACTATCCTCCACTATGGGACTTCGGCCTTTGACAATCTCAAACATTTCTCCTTCACGGTTTCTCGGAGTAGTTTCACTCGGTGTTCACGATCCAAGGACGTGTGTCCCTTTTGGATTGACGGTCACAATCCCTTCGGGTATTCAGGGTTCGGAAATATCAACTATCAACTTTCCTTTGGAGTGATTTCACTTACTTACGTCACTTGATGACATGTCATGAGCCTAGTAGCTGCCACATGACACTCAAATTTGTGATTTCCACGTACCTGAAATTCCGAATCAACTTGACACTTGTCATTGTCTAATTGCGCCACGTGTCCTTACTGACGTGGATCCTCATGTGGCACAAGTTCTTCTCTTGGATCTAATGGTTTTCCTAAATCTTGGTGTATCTTAGATCGACGACTGAGAGTGACTTCGGACCTTTGTCGTTCAAGACTTCGGGAATTTTGACATTTTTTGGTGGTGAAACTCTTGAAGCAATTCTCCTAGAGTGACGCAAATTGCTTACATCACTTGTTGACATGGCACGGGCCAATTTATTCTTGACACTTGTCATCATCTAATTATGCCATGTGTATTCGCTGATGTGGTCTGCCACATATCCTTACTGATGTGGTCTGCTGATGTGATATGCTAATGTGGTCTTCTGACATGGTTATTTGACCAACAACACTGATCCAACGATCCTTGTATGTCCTCCAAATCCAATGGTCCTTATTCATTTCAGATTTTTGGGCTTTGGGTTTTTATAATCTCAAGCTTTCTGGAGCATAACCTCCTCGTATCATTATATCCGGAGTGAATCATGTTCATTGTTCATAATCTTAGATTGACGGCTCGATATTTCTGCGATGTCGCTCTTCTGGCGTATCATGTCCTTCCACTTCAAACTGATCTAACGACTATCATTTACTCTGGATCTCCAGCTCTTTGAAATTTGGGTTTTTCAAGTCTCAAACTGAAAAATCCTCGAAGTGATTTACTCCAGAGTTGAGGATTGTGTGCCACCTGTCAGTCTTGACGATGGACGGTCCCTTCTTACTTTGGGACTTTGACAAGTTTTCTCTCATACACTCATCCAAAGGATTAAACTTCATGCATTTATTTCTGGATCCAACGAATGTTGATCCTCAGTGCTCAGATCCAATGGATTAGATATGTACTTCTCCTCTGCACTTTCTCTGGTCATTGGGCATTGATCTAACGGTCATCGGGTATTCGAGATTGGTGATCCAATGACCATTATCTTTCTTCCTTCTGAGCTTTCATATTTCTATGACTTAGAAGGTTTTCTAAGTGTTCAAAGGTATCGACCTTTTCTCCTCTTGCGAGTCCTTCTCTTGGACCTCAGCTACACTTCTGGAAAGCGCAAAGTGCTATCTCTTATGAGATTTGATCTCTACATACTGTTCGCCCCTACTCTTTAGCTTACGCTTCCTTCTGCTCCTCCTTCTATTATTTCCATCAATGACAAGCACACTCATCCTGTAAACATGCCAACAATCTCCCCCTTTGGCATTGATGGCAACCCTGACAGGCTGTGCTATTCTACTTGGACCTCCAACTATAGCATCCAGACCACTCCTTTTCTCCCCCTTTGACATCAATGTCAAATAAAACACTCTCCTATTGAGTTGTTGCAGTAATTTGCGGAGGTATCAGTATTCAACCAACACATACTCCCCCTGACAGGATGGAATCTCTTAGGTTGATAATGGGGTTTAGTAAAGATGTCTGCAATTTGTTCTGTGGTTGGAATGTAATGAACTTGAACAATCTTATTGGTGACCCGCTCTCTCAGAAAATGGTATTTTATGGGGACGTGCTTGGTCTTGGAATGAAATACTAGATTCTTGGACCTGTTCATATTCAGCTTCAGCTGTGTCCTCTGTAGTATACTCAAGATTGCTCATCTCTCTTACTATGACTCCTTCATCAAACTTTTCTTGTCATAACTGAATGACTCCCCCTGTCACTCTTCTCTCTCTGGTTCTGACTGCTCTTCCCCTTTGGTAAAATATTAACTCTTTTTGACAAGGTATTTCCTCTTGTTATCTCTACAAGATGTCATGTATATCATTTTTGTACATCAGAATGTTGCTGCTGCAGATGTCACTGTCCTACTGGAACACTGCGCAATTGTAGCTCATATTTTTCAAACAAACCTTGGATCTACCCATTGATCTTCATCGATCTCTAACCAGATGTATTCATCTTTATCCAATATGATTATTTACTGTACATTGCTCTAAAGTCATCTGAGAAAGTTTATACTATGGTTGTCACATGACTGCAATTATTTTTGCAACAATTAACTTCAGTCATGTTCACTTGTTCAGTCTTTGTTGTCCACATTTGTGAGTGTACTGGTTTCTTGAAATTTGTTTTCTGATCTTCTATTACAACAAATTCATTTTTCTTCTATGATGCTTACAATCCAAGGCTTTTATGACCATATTCATCACAAGGAAAAATAAAAACCGTTACAAACACTCTCATACCTCCTTTGATTCATCCATGAAGGTGTCTCTCTTTTAAACTTACTTTGAGGTGCATGAGTAGATTTTGGGTGTCTTTCTTGATATGATCTTATAAAGGTATTTCTTTCATTCTTTGAACATGAAGAACCTGAGTCATACCTGCTTTCCATTTTTACAAATGAAGGACTTGCATCAGGTTTCTTAGGAGTACTCATTTCCTCCTTGTTGTATCCAAGACTGGATTTGTCATTTGGTGATCTTTGACTATCCAAGATCTCATCCAGGATCATGGAACTTTTCAAGAACTTGATTTGGGTGTTTGAATTCTCAACCTTCTTTCTAATATTCACAAATTCTGCTTCTAGCTTATGACATGATTCTTCTTCTACTTCTTCCAAGGGATAAATGCTAACAGAGCATTCTTTTATTGTATCTAAGTCTTCTTCTTTTCTTGCAGGGGGGATTCAATATCAACATTATTATCTATCCTTATGCTTTTACTTATACATAGAGACTTTTCCTTGTCTCCAGTCATGTGATTGGAACATCCACTGTCTAAATACCAAGGGTCTTTTTGTTTTTGAGCTGAAAATACTAGACCACATTTTTCACTATCTTTCTTTTTCCATGTGCTGGCATTTCTACCTAAGGGTTTTATCCTTGGATCTTCTTTGTAATTCTTCATATGGAAATGTGCAACCTTGTGACCAAAGTTATGACAGTTATAGCATTCAAGCTCATTGTTCAATAGGTTAAAGCGATTGGTGTAGCGTTGTCTACTCATTGATTGTTCAGTATTTCTTGACCTCCTTAGTTGCATGTCTCTAAACTTAATTTGATCATTTGCAATCTGTGGTTGTTTGTTTCTTGGCTGTCTCATTCTTTGTTGTGGCATATATTTATTCCTTGGGTGTCTTGATTTCTCATGTCTAAATCTTAAGAAAAAATTTACAGCTTTGTGGCCAAAGTTAGAACAACAGAAACAATATCCATAGAAAAAATCTTTGTACCTGGAAAATGGTTGTCTTCTTTGAGCAGGTCAATTTCTTCCATGCTGATGATTTCCTTGAGCAGAGGGTGTATTATTTCTTTGTTCTACACATTCAGTTCCAACACCTTTTTCTTTACTCCTCCTTGGTGGTTGATTATCTTCCTTTGTTTTTGGAGGTTTGATGTTGTCATTGGTTGGAGATTTGACAAACTTGATGGGTTCTTTATTTCTTGGCTGAACACTACTTGATCCCTCTTCATAACTAAAACTAATTTTAAACTTTGGATTCCTTTTCTAATTCAGAATGGTGGCTAGTCCTTCTGAGGCTTTGATACTTGACAGATTCTGGTGATACAAGGCTTTAAACTTCTCCAACTCTTTTCTAGTTTTTACTACTTCTTCTTCCATAGCTTCAGATCTTGCCTTCTTCTCTGATAACTGTTGTTTCATAATGTCCTCTATTTTCTTTGCCTCTTCTAATTCCACTTTTAGCAAGGCAAAGTCTTCATCAGGTTTTTTACTGCCTTTCTCGAACTGTATCAACAATTGTTTTTGCTTTCTCTTCTTAAGTATGAGTCTGCCAATCTCTTCCAAAGCGCCGATCAACTCTCCTTCCAACTCAACCACAACTTCTTCATCATCAACATCACTTCCTATGCTTTTATTATCATAATCCTCTTTGTCCATAAGCACAGATTCATTTACATTATATTCACAGGAAGAGTCACTATCTGTGTCTTTTGAAGAATCATCATTGTTTACACATAAACTTTTATTTTTATCAAATCTTTTGTATTTGTAGTTCTCTTCACCTTTAGAGTTCTGGTCCTTCTTCTTGTGTGGACACTTAGATGAAAAGTGACCTATCTTTCCACAATTAAAATATTTGAAGGGAAACTTGCCTTGGTATCTGCCTGATCCTTTCTTTAGTCTTCTCACAAATTTTGCTTCAATTTCATTAGGCTCATAATCCTCGTTCTTATCCTCTTTAAATGATGCTTCTCTAGTGGTAGATTTATCTTTACTAATCCTCATTTCATAATCAGTTAGAGTTCCTAGGAATTGATCAATAGACAGAGTCTTAAGATCATTCAGTTCTTCTATTGCAAAAACTTTTGTATTGAATCTATCAGGAAAAGATCTTAAGATCTTTTGAACTAATAATACGTCTTCAATCTTCTCACCAAGACCTTTCATGTCATTCACAAGCTCCTCAACTCTTAAGAAAAATTTGTTAACTATCTCATCCTCATTCATATTTAGTTGTTCAAACTGTAATCTGTAGGTTTGAAGCTTGACATCCTTTACCTTCTCATTAGCTTCATAACTTCTAATGAGTTTGTCCCACATTGCTTTGGCATATTCTAAGTGCATAAATTTTACAAATTCTTCTTCTGCAAGCCCACTCAGAATAACATTCATAGCCTTAGTGTTGAAGTTGAATTCTAGCTTGTCATCCTTATTAGCTAGTACAACTGGCTTTACATAACCAATCTCTACCACATCCCATACATATGCACCTAAATCTATTCTGTAGGTTCTCATCCTAACCTTCCAGAAGCCAAAGTTTGTTCCATTGAATAGGGGGGCCTTATTGGTTGAAGTTCCTTCATGAATTGTTGTGTTTAAACTTACTGATCTACCTTTAAATAAAAGGAACCCACTCTGATACCAATTGTTGGACAATTGAGAGGGGGTGTGAATCAGTTGTTAATGTGATTAAAAAATTATGCCCATTTTAAACTATTTATAGAACACTCAATGACGATCAAAATAATGTAGGGAATTAAGCAATAGAATATTCAACATCAATCACACACATGAAATATACAGAGACAGATATTTCCTGAGGAAACCCATAAAGGGAAAAACCTCCTCTTCTTGATATGATAAGTAATCTTTATTTTCTGTACATTATCATTCTTAGGAGCTCCAAATCCCTTTGAGGCTACCACCTCTATTTTACAAGAAACAACTTGCTGAGAGCACCAACTCTATGGTTTCTCTAGCACCCACTAGAAAGAAGCACCAACTCCTTGATTTCTCTAGCACCCACTAGAAGGAAGCACCAAATCCCCGAGTGTTCCAAAACCAACTATATGGAAGCACCAACTTCCAGTTACACAGGCACCAACCTGTATAACAGAGAACAATAGTTCTCCCTTACACCACCCTGCCACCCTGGTTTTTCTGGCTGCAACTAGATGGAAGCTACAACTCCCTATGTTCAAGCACCCACTTGAAACTCTAAGGACAACAGTCCTCCCTAGCACCTCCCTACCACCCTGAAATATAAATCTTTGCTTCTCATAAATTTATCACAGTGATACAATATTTATCAATGGCTTACTAGTATCATCATTGTTCTGCTACACTGCTATGCTCTGCCTGCATCAGTGTCTTCCTGCTCACATCTACTTGAGATTTGTGATCTTCTTCTCTGTCTCTATATGCGCACCTCAGATTTCTCTTCCTCTCTCAGATATGCATTTATGTTCCTTGCTTCTTCTGCACTTTATGCTCTGTGTCTTATTTCCATTCTATGCACTACGCCTCTTCTGTGTGTTTCAGATCCTGCACACATCATGCTTCTACCCGCATGAATCACTCTCAACAACAACGAAAATATCTTCTTTTTTCTACGTATATTTATCATGCCTAGTCCTCTGCCATATCATCCATGCAACTCATCGTCTTCTATGGTAGTTATACTGAGTCTGTTCGTCATCAATGGCTTATCCTAAGATTGTTTTCCTTCTCGGGCAGTGCAACACTTCGTCTTCTTTGTCACAGTTGAGCTTATCCTCTCTGTTGCAGTTACAAACTTTGACACTTTTTCATTTGTCAATTGTCTCTATGATCGATCTTCATTCCACTGGCATTTACCTTGAGACTCTTTAGCTCCTCTAGTGATCACCCTGCAACTCCTCGAGTTCTTTGGCTGATACAATCACTTTGTTCTTGCAGTTACATCTAGTCAATTATGGTTTCTTTTTCTTCTAAGCCCCTTCCTTCATGTGACCTCTAGCGGTGACCATATGCCTATTCTAAAGGTGCTTCCCGAGCTCCATTTAGTGAGCGCTAGCTCCTTTTCACGTATGACCTTGGGCTATGAACTTCACATGACCACGTGATTGCGGGTGCATCCATAGGCGGTTTGAGGGAAACCTGCTTTTCACCCTGCAATTCACTATGAGCCTCCACGCGTCCTTTCTCCAAAACCGTGGTTTCGATTGTAACTCGCTCACGAAAAATTAAGGCCCGAGCATGTTCTGGCCCTGCAATGTGATGCGACCGTCGATCTCATGATCTTGATGGTTCTCCTTCGATCAACGACTCTAATCTATCTTCCTTTCCTTCCTTCTTTCCTCTGTCCACGCATGATCCTTAGTCTCAATGATAGGGTGACATGTGACCCTCCAAACCAACGGATGAGATAGATTTCGCCTTTCAATATTCGATAGTTTTGATTCTAAAACTCCGCTTTCTCCCAGAGCATTTCACCTGGAGTCCACAATCCAACGACGCGTGTCCCTTTTGGATTGACGGTCACAATTCGTTCGGGTATTCGGGGTTCAACAATCTCAACTCTCAACTTTCCATCATCCTTCCTTTTATTTTTCCTAGAGCTGACAATCCACTGACGCGTGTCCTCTTTAATCCAATGACTATCCTTCACTTCGAGAATTCAACTTTTGAAAATCTCAAACCTTTCTCCTTCACGTTTTCTCGTAGTAGTTTTGCCTGGAATTCATGATCTAATGATGTGTGTCCCTTTTGGATCAACAGTCACAATCCCTTCAGTTGTTCAGGGTTCGACAATCTCAACTCTCAACTTTCCTTCGGAGTGATTTCACTTACTTACATCACTTGATGATGTGTCATGAGCCTAGTAGCTGCCATGTGTCACTCAGATTTGTGATTTCCGTGTACCTGAAATTCTAAATCAACTTGACACTTGTCATTGTCTGATTAAGCCACGTGTCCTTGCTGACGTGGATCCTCATGTGGCACATGTTCTTCTCCTATATCTAACGGTTTTCCTAACTCCT
>ML797289.1:14153-25007 GCA_009831015.1 Picea engelmannii | reverse complement strand
TCCTATCTCTCATGCATTTATTGAAGAAGTGATAAAGTCATTTGTCTTTATTTAGCCATCATTGACTTCGTCAATAATAGCACTTAATCATTGTTCATGTGTATATTTGAAGATAGTCATTAATGCTTTGAAGTACTAACCCACTGCAGCACATATTATAGTTTATTTGTCTTGTCTCGCAAACAGGTGCCATTCAGTGGAAGAATTTTTCTCTTGACTATCTCACACTTGGCAGTAATCTGTGAAAGGGAACCTCTCATCTTGATCCATTATCCTTTAGCCCTTCTAAAACCTAGATTACATAGGGACGTCTCCCTTGGACCAGCCATCCTAAATAGAAAGAGCTCCCCATCGAGGTGACAGTGGGTGGGGAAGCTCCTGTTACACCGGTTTTAAGCCTTGACTCAAGATACCTTAAACCTTTCCTACAAACCGTGCGATAATAGTCATCATTTGATTATGCCATGTGTATTCACTGACGTGGTCTGCTACATATCCTTGCTGACGTGGTTTGCTAACGTGATCTGTTGATGTGGTCTTCTGTCATGGTTTGCTGACCAACAAAACTGATCCAACGATCCTCATATGTCCTCCAAATCCGATGGTCCTTATTCATTTTGGATTTTCAGGCTTTGGGTTTTTCCAATCTCAAGCTTTCTGGAGCATAACCTCCTTATATCTTTATATCCGAAGTGAATTTTTTTCATTGATCAAAATCTTATATCGACGACTTGATCATTCTGTGATGTATCTCTTCCGGCGTATCCTATCCTTCCACTTTAAACTGATCTGACTGCTATCGTTTACTCTGGCTCTCCAGCTCTTCGAAATTTGGGTTTTTCAAGTCTCAAACTGAAAAATCCTCGAAGTGATTTGCTCAAGAGTTGAGGATCGTGTTCCACCTATCAGTCTTTATGATGGACAGTCCCTGATTACTTAGAGACTTTGACAAGTCCGCTCTCCTACACTCATCCAAAGGCTTAACCTTCGTGCATTTATTTCTGGATCCAACAAATGTTGGTCCTCAGTGCTCAGATCCAATGGATTAGATCTGTACTTCTCCTCTGTGCTTCTTTTGGTCACTGGGCACTGATATAACGGTCATTGGGTATTTAGGATTGGTGATCCAACGACCACTATCGTTCTTCCTCCTGAGATTTTTGATCTCTTTGAATTAGAAGGTTTTCTAAGTTTTCAAAGGTCTCGACCTTTTCTCCTCCTGTGAGTCCTTCTCTTGGACCTTGACTGCACTTCTGGAAAGCGCAAAGTGCTATCTCTTTTGATCTTTGATCTCTGCATACTTTTTTCTCCTCCTCCTTATCTTACACTTCCTTCTCCTCTGCCTTCTGTTCTTGCCATCAATGACAAGCAGACTCTTCCTATAAACATGCCAACATTTTGTAATTGTCAACTTTACTGCATTTCCAACATCTTCTTGTTGTCGACTAAATCGGGGATTTAGATCTACCCTTCGACTTATAATTTCTACTAGAGAATTTTCTTTTATCTCTGTCAACTGGTCGACCTCTCATCACTAATTCATCTTTTGTTGATCCTTCCATGTTCTTCCTTCTCTTTTCTTCTCACAGTAGAGATGTAACCATGTCCTCTAGCACTAATGTGGTTTAATTACTCCCTATATCCATGAATAAGCTATCCTTAGAGTTTGGAAAAGAACATAATAGGCTAACACATTTCTCTTCCTCAATGATTTTAATATCCATAGAAGATAATTGGATTATAATGGTATTCAACGCATTTAAATGATCAATCACTGAACTTCCCTCACTCATCCTCAGAAGATACAAATTCTTCCTAAGGAACAACTTATTTACTAGGGATTTTGATTGGTACAAGCTCCCCAACTTGTCCCACAATTTCTTGATCAAATATTCACCAGATATATTCAACAGTACCAAATCTACAAGATAAAGTCAAATAGTACTCCTTTCCCTTCTCTCTAGTTTCTTCCATTCTTACCTCATCATACCTGTCAGAATGGTACCTAGACAGACTACTTCCCATTGATCTCGATCTACAAGGAGATATTCAATTTTAGGAGTCCAAAGCTCATAATTATAGCCATTGAAATTTCCGATCTCTATCCTCGAGCTACTTGCCATTATTTAAGCACAATCTGTAAATATTTATGATTTACGACTCTTATTTTACTTAAGTTTTATCTTAGATCCAAGGTTTTTAAACCAATATTTTATACCACATGTTAGGAAATGAGGAACACTTCCAAACAAAACCTAATAGAAGAGAGAAAGAAATATTTAATCAAGAAAGTAAATGACAAATCAAACACATAGTACACAAAGATTTTACCCTGGAAACCCAAACGGGAAAACCAACATTCCTTTAGTGTTTTTATCTCTTATTTCCTTTTTCTTCAAAATAAGAAGTTACATGCCTAACCTTGGTATACACCTAAGACAAAATCGACATCATACCTTCTATCTTTACACAGGAACAACCCTATAGACAATTCATCTTACATATACATGGCCAACAACCTCTAAAATGATTTCTCCAAGATTATCTTTTACAAAATTACAACATGCCTTATTTATAAGCTTTACAATATGAAAAACCCTAAATAAAGGTGCCCAAAAAATGGTTACATCTCTTCGTAGATCATTGAATACAAATCCCATAAATCTCAAGATTATGTTACAGTCAACTCTAAGTCAGTTTACCAGTTGACCTCCATTTGGTTTTCAGTCAGTTTCCATGCACCCGTCTTTCAGCCTCTTTTTGGTTGACCTCTTCGACTTGTTGCTGATTTCTTTGACTTCAATTTTTCCTGGTCGATCCACCTCGACCTTCGACTTGCTGTTGATTTCTTCAAAATCAAATTTACCCGGTCAATTCACCTTGACCTTTGACTTTCAATGCAAATAATATAATAACCCAACGTGCTCCAATGTTCCACTCCAAAACTTTCTCTAATAACTTGCACACAAATAGGAAGCAAACTGTAAGGTAGGTAGTTACAAATAAATAACTTTCAAACATACTAATCAAAATCAAGCATATTAGTGTTATATATAATTAAATGCTCAAATATAAAAATAATTAACCAAAAAAAAAGATGGATGATAAAGAGATCTCTTTATTTTGTTAATAGCAAAGTCAAGGAACAATAAAACATGTAATCACTACAGTGTTGCAATGGAATTGGCATCTAGGTTCCTCCATCTAGTTTAATGAATACTTACTCACACCTCTGAACTCTTCACTCATAATAGGTCCAAGAAAGAGAAGGGGTTTCTTTTTGATGCGATAAATGAGCAAATACTGCTAGAAACATGGGTTTCCAAACCTAAAGGGAATATCTTGTAGTCATAGGAAAAGGGGGCTTTCAAACTCTAGCAACAAAAGGCCAACATAATGTTGCTATAAAGAATGATTATCTATCCTCTACCCCTTGGCCTCTTTTTATACTCCAAATAAGTGGTTAGAGAAGTTATCCACTAGAAATAAGGGGTTAGGAACCAGAGGAACCCGTAAACATTAGGGGAATTTTGAGGTTAAAAAAGGGTCTCAAAATAGAAAATGTACCACCAAAATCATCCCTTGGGGACGACTTGGCATTGGTTAAGTTAAAGATGGCGAGTTGTCACAGTTTGAATGGTGGATGGAAATATAGAGTTAACCATGGTAATACTATGAGTACTTTTAAAACCAAAACATAAAGTACTCATAATAAATCGTCTTTCCCACTTTTTAATAAAATAATATTATTGTCCTCTCATACTTTTTGGAAAAAAATTCCCATCCTTGCAAAAATATCCATTTTTTTCAGTCTTCTTCTCAATAAATGTCATATGCTCCATTTTCCTTATCATAATTTGTTTTTGTATTCCTCTTATTTCTTGTTTGATTTTTTTTTTCCTTGGAATAATTCTTGGGGAAATCCACTAGGAACTTTCCATCACTTCGAGGATGGTACCTGGGGTAAACCAGATTTTGTAGAAAGTCGATGCTTTTTGGATAGAGTGCTCATTTAAGAGATCAACATGTCATTTGTGAGAATTGAACTTGGGTGGGGGGGAAAACACTCCTCAACACAAACCACTCGGAATAAATCCAATTGGATTATTTATTATTTGACTTATTATATTAAATGATTTAAAAAAAAATTCAAATTCCAAACCGTGCTATCAAAGGTCGGGCTGATTTGGTTTACTGTTCCTTTTTTCACGCCTTCATTTTCGAGCTTTGAGTGAGTTTTATAACAGGAGGAAGCCATGCTTTGTTTTACTATTGATTCATTGTGCTTTGGGTGGGTTTTATAACAGGGAGGAAGCTTTGATTTGGTCTACTATTGCGTGTTCAAGATTCAGGGAGGTTTGCTAATATAGAGGAATTCATTATTTTGGAAATAGATTCAAGGAACGACAATAGAATACCACTGGCGAATGGATCACATGTGTATAAGGCCGAACAAGGGGTTAGAACATTCTTAAATATCAACTTAATGGGATGAACAATGGTTTAGAGAAGGTAGCATGTAGCTGTTGGGCACTTTTTTAGGGTTTTAATGGAGGAAATTGCTTGTTGCTTAGGAGAGTAATCCATTGTCAAGAAGAAAATCACCTTATTGTTGATTTCTACTTTTGACCCATAGCAATTTTTTTGTGCTGTCGTGATGTGTGTGCAGGCTTCTTTGTCACTTTTCTCATTGTTGGAGAAGAAAGGATTGAAATTATTTCCATATCTCTTAGAGTGCATTCAGCTGTATTGGGAAGGGGCTTTAGAGGAAAACGTAAAGAAAATCCTTGGCAGAAGCAATCAGTGGAGATCAAAACTTACCTTGCGGGACTTCTTGAACCTCTTCTGATTTTATGGGCTACAATGTATGAAAAATTTTGGTCAATATTGATTTTTCATAGTTATTATACCAACTTACCTGGAGGTAAGATCTAAGTTCCCAACTATGAGAGCTATGATATGAAAATTTGAAATTTGTTATAATCAACTACTTTTCAAAGAAGATTTGTGAATTTTAAATCATGGTTGATCGAGGCTTGTTTTTAATATGTTGCTAGATTCTTCTTTTATGTTCTTGATTTTCATACATTTCATTATGTTCTCTGCATCTATCAAATATCACTAGTTTCCAAAAGAAACTGTATTATTTGTTATGACATCCCGACATGTAACCCACATATGTAGAGTATTAAAACGTATTCTACTACAACTCTGATCAAGACTGATGTAAAAATCTTCTGTTGTGGGCCAAAATTCCTCCTCTAATAGAGTAGGGAATTCTCTTTTCAACAATAGTCTAACTCCAAGTACTATATTTCAGCGCTCATTATCGGGCACTAATTATCATTTACACGACTAAGTTTTAGAACCTTGTTCCAACCTCCATTTGTTAGCTCCTTTAACTTTAGCGCCCAATATTTCTTCTCCTCATGAGACCAACTCCTCATGCAAGAACTATCACCTACACGTTCGAATCCATGCACTTAAGTCCCATACACCTCAAGTTAAAAGACATAGGATATCAAGGTCTTTTCTGTTTAGACAGGAAAACGACATTTTAATTCTACAATAGAGATTGAAAAAGAATCTTCCAGTCTAGAATAATGCAATTACTGAAGCTGTTAGGAGGATAAAATACAAGGTCCAAATTCTTCCACCATTGTCTTTACCCACTAGAGAAGAAAATTATATCATAGAGACAGATGCATCAAATAGTACATGGGCTAGTGTACTAATTGAAGAAATTAATGGATTTGAAACTCTTGAAAGATTAATTAATTATCGAAAACGATTAATTAATTATTGTAGGGATAATTAATTATTGAGATTGGTTTTCATTGATTTCAATCCTTGAGAAAATTTGCATGTCAAAGTAAAGTGACAGTAAATAGAAGATAATTAATTATTGCAGGGAAAATTAATTATTGGAGAGATAATTAATTATTGCATGGATAATTAAAGTGTAAACAAGAGATAACATGATGCATGTGAGTTTCATGCCATCATGAGTTGCATGGCAGTTTCATGTCATTAAGAAGTTTCTCTTTATAACATAGAGAAGAGTCCATTGAAAATCATTTTTGTGCATTCACTTATGATAATACAAGATGAAGATCTAAGACAGTGAGTTGAAGACAAAGAATTCAAGTGCATTAAGAAATTTGTAGGAGCCGAGAGTACGAAGAAGGGGTTTCATACATGAATTCCTTGAGTATATCCGGGGGTTTCAGGAGGAAAAGCGCGTACATCCGCGACCTGTAATGAGTAAAATTACGGATACCCACAAACATACAATACACATAATCACGAACCTGTGAGTAAAAATCCAAGAAGATCAGGGATCTGGAACTTAGTTCAACTTCAGGGTAAAGGTATGTCTTCCTGAGTGTGTTAGTGAGTTATTATGATGCAATCAGGAATAAGTATGTCTCAGTGAGTTATAAGGACTTGATTTGAAGAATTTTTTTCTAGATTTTGGTATGAGGTATGTGTGGTTGCAGTCTTGATGAAATATTTATATCAGTAGAAGCAACATGAATACTAGAGACAATAGTAGCAATAGGTTATCAACAAAAAAAGCATAGGTAGTGATAGGGTTGTCTACATTTATATTTCAAGGTGGTTGGATGGGGCAAGGAAAGGGGGTTGTAGCCTCCTTCTGGTTGGAGCCAAAAAATTAGGGAGTTGGATTTTCCTTCAGGTTGCAGCCTATAAATAGGGGGTTGGAGCCTCCTTCTAGTTGTATCTATAGAAATAGGAAGTTGGTGCTTCCAATGAATTCACTCTTTGACAAATAAGAAAATAATTCTATGGTTTGTTTCCCGCATTGGGTTTCCATGTAAAAATTTGGTGTACTGTGTTTATGTGTTGTTTATGCATTGATTTATGGTACTGATGCTATATTGAATGATAATTGGATATCATTTAAGATTTATATTGTGGTTAAAGAAATAAAAGTACTAATACTGATTCAAGCCCCTTCTCAGTATTCCAACAATTGGTATCAAATCCGGTCCTTCAAGAACCATTCTAACCACTGGAAGGAGATGATGGAATACGCTAAGATTAGAGCACCAAGGTTTGACAGGTAGAACTATACCTTTTGGAATAAAAGGATGAAAACCTTTTTACATGCACATGGATTCAATGTTTGGAAATCAATAGTAGATGGGTATACAACACCAACCACTCCCCCAACTGACAAAGATGGAAAGAAGCTCAGTGAAAAAAACTCAAAGGCTAATGGTACTATTTCGAGTAGTTTAGTTGATAAAGTTTTTGTCAAAGTTATCCATTGTGATAGTGCAAAAGATATTTGGGATAAACTCCAAAATATCTATGAAGGAGATGCCAAGGTAAAGGGAGCTAAGCTTCAAATTTTTAGAGCTAAGTTTAAACAATTGAAGATGAAGGAAGATGAAGATATTGTAGCCTACCTTCTACGAGTTGAATAAGTAGTCAACACTATTAAAGGATTGGGAGTAGAATTTGATGACTCAATGGTTGTTCAAAAGGTATCGAGGTCTCTTCCTATGATATTTTATTATAAAATATCATCCCTAGAAGAAAGAGAATATCTCGATACATTGAGCGTGGATGAGCTACATGGAATATTTATAGCCTATGAGATGAGAATAGAACGGGAGAACCCAGTCACAAGGGAAACAAATTTCAAGGAATCCAAGAAGATAAAGAAGAAGCATAAACAAAAGTCAAAACTGAGTTGCAATTGCAGTGATGATTCAGATGAAGATGAAGAGATGGCTAACTTCGTAAGGAAATTAAAGAAAGGAACCGACAAATATAAAGGTGTGCTTCCATTAAAATGTTTTAATTGTGGTGGTATTGGCCATTTTTCTTTTAAATTTCCTCGCAGGAATAAAGATAGCGATGAAGAAGAAGCTTCTAAAAGGGAAAAGAAATATCAAAACGGAAGCAAGAGAAGAAAAAAATTGTTCAATAAAACTTTGTACTCAAAGGAGGACAATTCCTCATTAGAAAAGGAGGATAATGATAGTGACAATGATTCAGAAAGATTAATCTTCATGGTATTAGAATATGATTCCTAAGAATAAGGTGAAGTTGATATCAGAGAAGAGCTAATCAATTCATTAGAAGAACTCGGGAAAGAAAGGAAGAAAAAAAAGTCACTCAAGACAGAGTTAAAAATGAAAGAGGGATCTCAGAATTCCAACTCTGAAGAATTATTGAAGATGATCACGATTCTAAAAGTTCTTAGAAGTCAGTTAGAATAAAAGGAGAAAACGATTGGAATATTGGAAGCGTAATTAGTCTCTTTAAGGAAATATCTTCAAAAGAAAGATATGTAGTAGAGGATCACCAAAATATTGGATCAAATCATCAACAATCAAAGATCATTGGATGACAAATCTAGACTAGGATACAATCAAGTACATAATGAGAAAGGGTCGAAATCCAAGAAAAAAGAACATGAATAAAAAAAAGAAGCTATGCAGATATTGTCAAAGATTCTGTCAAGAAGGAAGAATTCATTCCCCCAAAGAACAACATTCCATAAGTAAAGAAGAATCAAGAAGACAAATTCATAAGGAGTGCATCAAAAAGAACATCATCTATTCCCAGGTATCAAATATTCTTTTATGGTAATTGTTTTAATTGTGCTAATTTTGGACATAAAGCTATAAACTGCAAAGCCTATCATGAGAAAATAAGTGATAATACAGGGTACTTAAATAATAGTTATCCCATAATATCTTATGAAGCATACAAAAGGAACCAAAACAGTTTTGGGTCATTGAGCAATGAAGTAGAATGCTACAAATGTAACAATTTTGGTCAGATAACGAAGAATTTCAGATTGACTATTTCACCTAGGGAATCAAAGAAGAACATTAGCAATCAGATATCAGAACCACAAGGGATATGGAAAATAAAGCAGAATCAATGCTCACTTTCTCTACAATACCAACACAAGAAGAGTGATTGGTATATTGACAATGGTTTTTCAAAGTATATGACAGGTGACATGAACAAGTTTCTAACTCTGAAGAAATAAAAAGATGGATCAATTTCATTTGGCAATGATCATTCAACTAAAATCATATGTAGAGGCACAATCAAGCTTGGAAGAAAAGATGCAATGGAATAAAATGTTCTACTGGTTGAAGATATGAAGAACAATCTATTGAGTGTAATTCAAATGTTTGATCAAGGACACACACTTCAATTTGACTCAGAGAAATGTGAAATAAGGAAAGAAGGATCAGGAAGGTTAGTGGTGACAACTATAAGGACTCCGAACAACATATATGTTTTGAATGAAATTGGAAAGGAGACTTTTTTTTTAGGAAAGGAAGATGAAAGTTGGCTCTGACACAGAAGAATGGGTCACACGCACTTTGACAATCTTGTCAAAATCAACAAAAAGGAAGAAATAAGAGAAATTCTTGAAATATCAAAGCCAACGAATACTCTATGTAAGAATTGTCTATAGGGAAAACAGACCAGGACCAAGTTCAAATCAAAGGAGTGCTCAACAACAAAACCATTGGAGATTTTACGTATCGATTTATGTGGACCAACAAGGAAAAAGGGATTAAAAAGTGAATAATACTTCATGCTATCGATTGATGAGTACACAAGAATGACTGCAGTTTGATTTCTTAAGAAGAAGTCAGAGGCATTTGATCACTTCAAGACATGCAAAGAGATGGTTGAAACATAGACAGACTTGAAAATAAAATGTTTGATATCATACAATGGTGGAGATTTTACATCGAAATAATTCGTGGATTTTTGTAGTGAAGATGGGATAAAGAGGAAATTCTCAACAACCAAGACACCTTAGTAAAATGGAGTTGCTGAAAGAAAGAACATGACAATAGATGAAATGGGAACAACCATGTCGAAATATTCCAAGTTGGGTGACATCTTTTGGGCATAGGAATTACATACAACATTTCATATCTTGAACAAAGGAATGCTTAGAAGTAACAATGATAAGACTCCCTATGAGCTATGGAAATGAATACTAGAAAATGTGAAGAATTTTAGAGTGTTTGGAAGCAAGTGCTACATCAAAAGAGAAGATGGAAGGATTGGAAAGTTTGAACCCCAAATTGACAAATTAATATTTGTCTAGTACTCAAGAAAAAGCAAGGCATACAAGTGTTTCAATATGAGACTCAACAGAATAGTGAAAATACTCAATGTACAGATTAACAAGACAATTGTACGAAATATCAAGGAATAAAGAAGAGACTCAACATAGTAGGAAAGAGAAAATGACTTGTTATTCAAGACTAGACATGTATCTACAACAACAAGGGTTCAGGAAAGGAAATGAAAAAAACAATCTCTACATAAAGGTAAATCAAAATAATTTGTTGATAATTGAAGTTTATGGGGATGTGTTAGAAAATTATCCATAGATTATGAAAAAGATGATACGTGTTACTATGACATTGGCACAAGACCAGTGTGTTGGGAGCATTATGCCTTGCTATTACAATTGGAACAAGATATAGACACTAGAAATCTAGTTAGAAAACAATGGAATGGATGGATTGAAATTTTATTTGAAATATTTATGCCAAGAGAAGACTGGTATTTAAAAGGACCAAAATTTATTTTCGATTTGTAGCATGAGCTTATGATTGCAGCGCAGTATGAACTCTAGTTTAAATTTAAACTAAAATTCATGGCTGCATCTTTGTCTAAGCTTGATCCTCCATAACTGTTACAATATGAACAAGCACTAAAGGATAAGGATGAAAAAATCATAGGCATAGCCTAAGAAGAGATTCTCCTAACCATTAAGGTTCAAACCAACTATCAATGAGAGTATCTTAAATATCATAAACATACACTCAT
>ML797288.1:255216-292948 GCA_009831015.1 Picea engelmannii | reverse complement strand
TCCAAAATCAATGTAATTGTTTACTTCATTCTAAATTCTACTTTTTTGGTTTTGGCAAATCCTTGGTGTTGCTGGATTACAGAGTTATCAAATAAATTTTGGAAATGTGTGGAAAGTAAGAAGTGTAGGAGATGGATAAACTTCATGATTAGGAGAGTCCTTTTTTGTGTGTGTGAATCCTCAACAAAGAATAGATTCCAATTGAGGACATAAGCATGATTTTTTCTCTCCCTCTTATGAAACATGATTTTTTTCTCTCTCTCCTATGAAGCATTAAACATGGCAAGATATATGAAATTTTTTAAGGGTCCATACTTATATTAAAGTGTAGAAACCTTGGCGAAAATTACTAATTCTTAAAATGCCAACTATAAAATGTTTTCAATACTTTTATAAAAATATTAAAATGTTTAAAGATTTTATATAATTTCAAGAAATTTGAGATAATGTTTTGGTAAAATGATTTTCTCCTATATAATTTGGGCGAATCATTTTTGAAAAAAAAGAAGGGAATTTGCATATCATGTAAACAAAGGGAAAATCATCCAAATGGAAAAATCTATTCCCTAAAATTCCCCTTAGAAAGATCTTCCAATAGGGCATATGTTTTAATTGAGTTATTTTTCCAAGCATCCAATAATAGTACTTGATGAATACGTTAAATCCTAGTTGTTCCTTTAAGCTCCAAGATTTATGAATATGATACTTCCACAAGGTATCCATTGTAGATGAAGGTATTGTTTAGGGATTTTGTTTTCATCCTTAGTATGATTTTGGAAATGTAGTGTTGTATTGTACATTGATTGGAATGCCTTCATCATTTTTACTTGTATCATAATTTATGTATTGATAATATTTTTTCCACTAGGGGTGAAAATTCTGTTTTTTTACGAGTCCATAATTTTTTTTTTTGTAAGTAAGATTCTATAAAAAGCCTTTCAAAATAAAAAATTACAGCATCAACAGTTTAACCCCGACTGTAATAACTGAATTGTCCCGTGGGGAAACCAATTCAGCTAGCCTACCTGGTCTGGAACCAATGTATCAAAAGAATAGTCATAAGACAATGTCTAACCATAAAAGTAACATCACCTCATGGGGGAAACCGATTTATTATTCCCGCTAAGACTGGCATAAGTCAAACCAAACAGAATATAACTAAAAGTGACAAGTGGAAAAATGAAATCTAAACATCTAGCAGACCATGCAAAAAGACACCTGTGCAGTTCAGGTTGTAGGCTTGTAGCATGGCCACGTGTCCCAGCAGGCTTCCTTGGGTGTTGGTGCCGTGTCTGGTGCTGCTTCCTCCTTCGGGTACCTGTGTGCAGCTGGTACCGGTATCAACTATGCATTCCCTGGTGCATTTGTTTCCACATTTGAGGGGTGGCACGATCCATGCAAGGTTGAAAGCATTTGCAGGAATTATGTCCCCTTCCCATTGAAGACTTCCAAACGAAAACACAGGTCATCGAAATCTTTTTGTAATTCAAACACCAAGCCTTGCAAAATTGCAAGGCCTTCTTGTATCTTTGTGCATGAGGCATAATCTGAGCAGGAGTGAGGCTTCTCTTGTTGTTGTCCCTGGATGGAGAAGAAACCTTCACTCGAATATTGGACTAGGGGTGAATGGACTGGCGAAGGCTCATGTGCCGAATTCACCGGAGAATTGGGCGGAACGACTCGAGCTGGTTGCAAAGAGGAGGCCAAGTCTAGAATTGGCTCTGGGTTGAAACCCAAAGAGTTTCCTGGGAGATCGAACCATTCGATCCTGCATGCATAGGGTGAGGAGAGGGGCGAAATACCACTGAGGCTATGGCCAGACTACGCCGAGGAGGTTGGAGAGGAGGGTGATGAACTGTGAGAGGGTGTAGAGGTAGGTGGGGGCTGGATTTCCAAGCGTGGTCAATTTGGTTTCCAAGATGAGCCACATTTGGATTTCCCTCGCTGTCTCAGCATGAATGAGGCATGGCAAGGGCAAGCAAGCATAGGAGGAAAGCTAAGGAAGCTAAGGAGCAGCAGGGGAGAGCGCAGTTGGCTAGAGGACTCGACTAGAAGCAAATAGAGTTGTGAGAAAAGATGGTGAGAATCATGATGCAAATATCGCTGGTGGAAGAGAAAACACATGAGTAGAGTAAGACTGATCCATCGAGGGGACGGGCGGCCAGAGCAGGGCACACTAAGAGTAATGGCGCCCTGGTTATAATGGTGTTGTGTTAAATGCATGGCATGAGAGGGAAGGAGGGGCACACGCCTATCACGTGGCTGGTGCCATGTTGGTCATTTCCGGTCCTTTCCATGTGACACCTGGGTTGCACTATCACCCCATCCGGGGAGCTGTCGATGGCTACAACCTTTTCCCTTCATCTCTAGAGGATGAGATACCTTTGCTGGATGGAAGCTTGGCATAAAAGGTCCAGTCCCTCCAAGTTTGTTCCAATATTGACAAGATTGTCTGCAATCTGATTCGCTTTTCATCTCACATGCGAGGAGATGAGGGCTTGATGGGGTCGGATAAGTGTCATAATTGTCTCGAGTCCATAATATAGTCGCCAACAGGGCAATATTTTTTATGGATCTGCACTGTTCAGGATTTTTTGGAAGAGATTGAGCACCACTTGCGAATCGCCTTCCACAATTAGTTTATGAAAATTTTGTTCTAGAGCTATTTGCAAGCCTCTTTTGAGCCCCCACAGTTCTACAACATTGTAAGTGGTGTGGCCTATGCTTCCTGCAGAGATGAGAAAAATGTTCCCCTGATGATTTTGAAAGACCACTCTGAAGCCTGCTGCACTCGGATTTCCTTTGGAGGCTCCGTCGAAATTCAATTTGATAAAATATTCAGGAGGAGAGGACCAATGAGAGGGGATGTACCTAAAAGAGTGATTCTAAGGAGTGGAGGGTGAACTCATTTTTAATGTGAGATTCCAATTTTTAAAAATGATTTGTTCTTGAATTGGACATGTTAGGTCCGTTTCAGTCTAATGTTGCAGACTGATTATTTTTGTTATATTGGTGAAACTTCAGGTCCAACAGTTTTTCCAATCATGTTGAGTGTTCTAGAAGATTCTTCGATTCCTTTCCTTCCAGAGTTTCCAGAAGATGAAACTGGGGAGTAGTTTCTTTATGCGGTTTAATATGGGTGATTGGAAGGCCACATCTCTCCATTCTTCGATAGTTGTTCTTATGCTCTCTCGCTTGCGATCTGAAGTGCGCATGATAAACGTGCATTGATCCCATAATTGGGTGCTGAAGGGGAAAATGTTTAGCAAGTGATTTATCTTTTCCACCTCCTTCATGCACAACGGGCATATGTAAGGTCCTGTGAACCCCCTTTTCATGAGATTGTCCCAAGTGAGAATTCTACCATGTGCCACCAACCAAAGGAAGATACTGATTTTGGGCCAATGCTTGAGTGACCAGATTTTGTTCCAAACTTTCCCAGGGGGGAGGAGATTGAAATTTTCCTTTACGACATAAGCTTCTTGGATATTGAAAGTGCCCCTTGAAGAATGTCCCCATCGTAGGATGTCCTCTCCTAGAAGAATGGGGATTTTCCTGGAGTTGATCAGGTTGTACCAGGGTTGTAATTCCATGTGTGCTTCGATGTGAAGGTCCTCTCTTGTGGATTTCCAACATCTCCAGGTGGCATCCGAGGAGTTGTCCTACCAATAATCTACCACTTTTGTCATCCCCTCTTGGGTAGTTGGGGTGAGGAAGGTGTCATCCTAGGCATCATGTGCCATAATATGTAACTGCTTCCATGAGTCATTCCATAAGAAGGATGTTTGACCATTACGAATTTCCCAAAAGGAATGATTGACCAGTAAGATTCGGTTCTACTTAGCTGCCATCCAAATCAAGGCGCCTGAGATGTCTTTTTTGCATCTGATGAGGTTTATTTCAGCTGTGTTGTGTGTGTACTTTATTCTCCAAAGCTTGGCCCAAAGATCTTGAGTTATGCTCAACCATATCCACCAGATCTTAGCACTCAGGACTTTGTTCATAGTTGAAGGGTATTTTATTCCTAGACCCCCTTGAGCCTTAGGTCTGCAAAGATTTTCCCAACTGATCATTGCCAATTTTTTCCCTGTTTTGACCCCCTGCCAAAGAAAGTTCCTTTGTAGGGTTCTGATGGAATTGAGAATGAAGCTAGGAGCTGCAAGGGTTAAGAAGGTGTAGATTGGCAAGGTCTACATCATAGACTTGAGAAGGGTGAGGCGACTAGGAAGATTGAGAGCACGATGGGTCCAAGAGGAAAGTCTTTTCGAAAAGGAGGTGAGGAGACTTTCCTAGGAGTTATTTCTGAGGCCTTTTTCAAGGAGGGGGATACCTAGATATTTGGATGGAAGGGAGCTTCGAGTGAAACCCAAGATTTCAGTAATGTGGAGTTGAATCAACATCAGGGTGTTGCAGAAGAAGATATGGGATTTGTCCTTATTAATATCCATTCTCGAAGCCTCACAGAAGGTTTGAAGAATGGATAGGATTGTTTGGGCCTCATGGATCGTGGGGGAACCCATCATTAGAGTGTCAACAACAAATTGACTATGAGAGATCGAAGGATATATGCCATACAAGGGTAATCGTTCCAGAGTTTGATTTGCTATAGAAGTTTGAACGAAGCAACTAAGACCTTCTGCCATGATAATGAAGAGGAACGGGGACAAAGGATATCCTTACCCGATCCCCTGGGTGGGAGAGAAAGGTAAAGAAGGGACTCCATTGATGAGGATTGAAAAGAAATAGGAGGAGGTGAGATTCAGGATCTAGTTTACCCAGAAAGTGTCAAAACCATAGGCTAAGAGAACCGAGTACATGTAACCCCAACTTAACTTGTCAAAAGATTTGGAAAGGTAAAGTTTTAATAACATGCCCAGAGAGAGAGTCTTCTATAAAGAATGGATAAATTCATGCACCATGATGATGCTATCCAAGATTTGTCTTCCTTCCATGTACCCTGATTGTTCTGGCGAGATGATGAAGGGGAGGATAGGTTTGAGTCTCTGGGTGATGACCTTTGTTAAGATCTTGTAGATGAAATTGTAGAGAGCGATAGCTCAGAATTGTTTGAGGTGATTGACTATCTCTTCTTTTGGAATAAGGGTGAGGAAGGTAGCGTTAAGGGATGGAAGGAATTGACCTAAAGATATGGAATCTTCAATGATTTCCCATACCTCCACCCTTACCATATTATATTAATGATGAAAGAGGTATGAAGTAAAACCATTTGGTCCCGGGGCTTTCCCCATAGTGGTGTCATGGAGTGCCTAATCCACTTCCTCAGGCGTGAAGGGCCGTAGTAAAGCTGAATTCTGTTCCGCTGTGATTATGGAGGGTATGTGCTGTGTGACTTATGCGATGGCTTGAGATCTATCCCCCTGGGGTTCCATCAAGAGATATTGATAGTAGGTGACCAACTCCGCTTCCATATCCTCATGAAAGTGGAGGGTTTGCCTGTTTTCTGTGATTAGCTGCGTAGTGCGATTTTTTTTGAATGGTAGACCTGTGGAAGAACTTGGTGTTTCGATTGCCCTCCTTTATCCATTGGATGCATGACTTTTGCCTCCATAAGATCTCCTCTTGGGATTTACTTCCCTCTAGATTTTGGCTTATTGCTGCTTCCTGTATTTTGAGTTCCTCAGTGATGCCCTGATCATGAATTTGGATTTGTATGATGCCCATTTGATCTGCTAGTTGATTTTTGGCTTCAAAGATATTTTCGAAGGTTCATTTATTCCAAGCCTTGAGATTCTGCTTGAAGTTTTTGAGTTTCTGCTAGAATATGTACATCTTGGAACCGTGTGATACTAACGCCTCCATCCACCAAGTGTGGGTGTTTTGTTGAAAGTCCGAGTGGTTGAGCCAAAACCGCTCCATCCTGAAGGGTTTATGTCCTGGAGTGGCAGGAATGTCAAGCCAAAGTTGGATGGGCCAATGATCCGACCCATGGACATCGAGAATGCGTGCTTCCAGTGCTATGCCTTCCATCATGAGAGAATCAAAGAGAAGGAAGCGATCTAGCCGACAAGCTGTCTGGGGTTGGAGCCAGGTTTGTTGGAGCCGATAAGTCGGTATGTGGTTGAGATGGACCATTTAGTTGTGAAAAAATTGTCTAGAGTAACTGATCTTGGGTTCCAAAGAAGTGCCAAGCCTCTTGTTGCACCCGTAGCATTAGTGTAGATACCTTTCCCTTGCTTCCAACATCTAGGGAGAAGTTTATCCATTTCTTCTGTTGTACATTTAGTTTCTTGAAGCATCATTATGTCTGGTTTTTCTGCTATGATAATATCTCGTAGTAGCTTCTGCTTACTACGATCGTTGAGCTCCCTTATATTCCAAGAGATGATATTCATGATGAGGATAGGGAGGGGAGAGGGGGAAAGCTATTAGATATGAGATGGATCTGACCAGAGTTGACCATGAAGTGTCCGATCTCTTGGATGAGCTTGTTGGTTGATTTCCTTCCCCTTTTCTTTTCATTTTTCTGATATTTGCGTTTCTCTTTCTGTGTGTTTCCTTGTATAACTAGACCTGAACTGGATCTGGTGGTGGAGCCTATTGTGGAGTCGAGGAATACTTTGTGGAGTTTTCTCAGCTGGTTTGGAGGGATGGTGTAAAGTTTCTGGTGTCGGTAAGCTTGTTCCAGATGGTCCAGGTCTACTCCCGCCAGATCCTTCTCATCTAGATCCATTTTTGCATACCCATCTTCTATCTCTAAAGGTTCTATGGCTGTGGTGTTGGAGCTGGGTGGAGAAGTGGTTTGGGCCATACCTGGGGTGTCCAAAAATTTCCCTTTCTCTATGTTTTGATACGTTTTCTTTGTAGGAGAGACCTGTGGGGCATCCATGTTATCTAGAAGTTGTTGTAGAGCCTCAAATTGGTTGCTAGAGCGAAATTCCTTATTGGCCAGGACTACTATTCTTCCTCGTTGTCTACGTCTGCCTACTACATGGATGAATCCATCTTTGTTTTTGCTTGTTTCTGGGTTTTTTTCTTTGCTTATTGTATTGATTGGGCAATCCCTCAAAAGGTGCCCATGCTCATGACATTTTTTTCATCTGAACAATATATGTTCATAGTCAATGGTTTGCAGCCAGTCCTCATTAGGATATTCCAAAACAATGGATCCTGGTAGCGATGTTGAATATTTAGGTAAACATAGATGCACGCGTAGGAGGTATATCTTTGTTGCTTCATGGCCTTCGAGGATTTTACATATACTCCAATGGTATTGCCGATGCCAGCCAATACCTCTTCCAACCAGAACTCCTACAACATGGAATAGAGTCTTATCCACACTGGGGCATGCACAAATTCCTCTATTTCAGGGATAAACGTCTCCATCCAAAATCTTAGGAAAAGTCTCACCGAGTTGAAGAAATAAGGTCCTCCATCAAAAATGTGATTCATGTCCTCCAGATTATGCAAGATTATAGTGAAGAATCCTTTAGATCCCAGCTGGAGATCATAATGGCCTTTGGGCTTCCACCATTATTGCATCCATTTTACCATCTCGCGTTCAGATGGCCAGAGCCCTAGAAATTTCCCCTCTAGGGTGTAGTCTCTCATGTATTTATTTTGTTCTTCAATCCTGGGTGTGCTTATGATGTACTTCGGGGCTTGCGACGCTTGGGGAATACATGTCCCAGGTATCCATGGACATGCTGCACTTGTTGGGGTTTTCCCTGAATCTATGTCCATTTCTTTGTCCTTGAATGTGCCCTGAAAGAGGAGCTGGGAGCGCAGATCTGGCGAAGGTTCAAATGTTGGGTTCCTAGAACCCCCATCGATGTTTCCATGTGCCGTCGCTTCAATGTAGGAGGTGCCTCACGACCCTCCTTTGCTGGGAATCATTGAGCCCCTTCAGGGGCGGCCAAATGCACCAGAGATGAAGCAAGCCTAACCCTAGCGCATAGAGAAAAAATGAACATTAAGAGTCCATAATATTGATGAATACTCCATTATTATATAATATATAATCTTGATTGAATTTTTTTTTTCATCTTTTTTAGTGTAATAATCATGGTTGAAATTGAATTTTGCATCATATTTGCATCTACTAATTTTGCATCACATTTAACAAATCATCTACGTAGAGGTGGAGATGACTCTGAGCATGCATCATAGAAAATTTGCAATCATGATGTTATATTCAATTAAACAATTGGATTCATGTCTCCTTCCCCATTATTTCGTGATACGTTCTACATTTATATATGTAGTGTCATATGCTGTAATCTTCATAGTTAAAACATTTCAAGAAAAAATATATTAATTTGCAGTTTTACAAATTTTGTTACGTTGACACCCAAAATATTGTGGAGATGACACTCATACCTTTATTATGGAAAATTATGATATTGTGGAAATGACATTCATACCTTTATTATGGAAAATTATGATATTTTGGAAATGAAATTTAGTGAAATATTCACCAATAATTTACCAATATTTTTTTATAAATTAGTGAAAGATTCACCAAGAATTTACACGATTTTATAATTCAATGATATATTCTTCTCAAAAACATTATATATACATATTACATTATTGATAAAGTTGTCTTCAAATTTTGCTATGTATCATTGGGATTCACCAATTTATTGTAGATATACACTTAGGGTTAGTTCTTAAAATTTTCCCTATCCACAAGTAACAAAAATGGTTCCAATCACCACATTCAACAACACAAATAACACAATGGGAGTGGACTAACTGAGCATAAAAACCCACTGATATAGGTGGATATTGGTGGCCACCCACCTTTTCCAAATGGCTCAAAACAGTTTTCTGGCAATTTTGGCAATTTACTATTTTTAGCAGGTTTTAACTTTTGGGGCCATTTTGACGGCCCAAATGAAGGTTTTTATATATATAGGTTCTCAATGATAGATGAAGGAATTATTGATCCCCCATAATGAATCTCCTCGACGATACCTTTCCAACGAGCTATCACATGCCTAAAACGGAGATCGCATGCAAAAGTTACGACCCCGGGAAGTTGATGTACTCACTTACCCAAACGGGGCCCACATGACTTTTGGCGCTTCATCTCCTAGGGTTAGGTTTTTGGATATCTAGGGTTTTTGGCATTCCTTCTTATTATAAAAATGCCTTCATAGCTTCATTGTAATCATCTTCTTCTGAATGCGAGTATCCGTCACATCTCTTCTCAGAGATAAGCTGCCACCATTCTAGCAAGTCTTTCACTCTGTATTTTTACAGTCTCTGTACATTTCTTTCATTAATAGAAATCATGTATTACTGTATATATGTGTTTATGGTTGCATATCTGATACAATTCTGTTATATTATTGAATATATGCGATATCTTTGTGCATTTCTTTATTATATCTCCACTCTCATTTAGTGGCGAAAATAATCCGGATCAGTGGTATCAGAGCATACTGCTCTTGATTGTTTTTTTTTAGTGCATGTCCCCAACGAGGTCTGAGTATAGAAAGTTGGGTCTCGAGCTTGTCTCTCTTCAAGACAATCGCTCTCGCACACCCAAGAAACCCTCAATGGCAGAAGAAAAGAAAAACGATGGAGCAAACGATCCTATCAATCTGTTGCTTGAGAAAGCTCTCACGCGACAGAGGGACGAAATGATGGAGAATTTTGCCCACATCCTTCAACGCCCGCTGATAGCAACATACGCATCTTCATCAAGCGACCACTTTTGAGGCACCTTGCCCTTCAAGGTACAATTTAATTTTGATATTCCTGTATTTGAAGGACAGATAGATGCAGAAGCCCTAGAAAAATGGTTAACTCTGCTAGAAGGTTATTTCTTTGTTCACAATTTCTCGGACAAAGAAAAGATCACCTTCGCACTCCTTAAATATCTCCCTCATGTCAAACATTAGTGGGAGACTTATTGGGAGCAAAGTTCCACAGAGGAGTCTGGAATATATGGGGCCAATCCCACTTGGTATTTTTTTGTGGATGCGGTAAAAGAACAGTATTACCCTGTTGGCAACTATGAGGACCAGTACATGAGATGGACCACACTACGGCAAGAGAGGGGCCAAGCAGTTCCAGATTTCATCAATACCTTCCATACCTTGTGCACCAAGATGGGTATCAAAGACTCCGAGGGACATTTGGTTCTGAAATACCATGGGGCTCTACACAGATACATCCAGACTGAAATGGATTTTCTGGACATCTCATCACTTGGTGCTACTTATCGATATGCTGTTAAAATCAAGTAGAAATTTAAGCACTAGAACAAATGGGAGTTTGGGTATGCAAATCCGCAAAAACCAAAGTATGACAAAGATGGCCCTAACAAACAATCTCCCGAAAACTAGTCCAAGACATAGGAAAAGAAGGGTCACAGGAAGACAAAGAAGGACACCGGAAAATGGTGTGAGTTCCACAAAAGCCCCTGGCACAACACCGATGAATGTCGCTCAAAACAATCATTGGTGGCCGAGATCAAAGACAAAGAGCCGAACCCTGATTCTGAAAATAATGGTAAAGGACAGATCATTGACGTCGACCCACTGCTATTGTCGCGACCGCAGTAATTCAACCCGAAGAACCAATAAATCCTGAAGAGGGGGAGCACCTTTTTCATTCACAGATGTGGGTGAAGGGGACCCCGCTGCATTTTATTATTGATAACGAAAGCCAGAAAAACCTCATCTCAGCAGAGGTCGTCAAACAGTTGGGATTGTCGACAACACCACACCCGCAACCATACAACATCGGTTGGCTTCGACAAGGATGAGATCTCCGTGTCATCCAACAGTGTTAATTGTCATACGGAATCCAACCCTTCAAGGATGAGATATTATGTGATGTTTCCCTACTGGATGTCTGTGACGTTCTCTTGGGCCAACCATATATGTGGAGACACCATGCTGTTTATGAGTCTTGACCCCGTAGTGTCATTGTTACTTTGGGGGGTCATCTCTACAGAATACCAGAGGTAGTTCCGACTATTGTTCCACCTAAAAAGTGCCACAAGGTAGTATCTCATACTGCAAAATTCAACTTCTTCACAATCTGTTCAAAAAGAGAACAAAAGGACACTGCAACCACTACAGCCTTGCCCCAAGCACCTTATATGCAATAGAAGCAAGTCGACAAGGCTGCAACAAAGTGAAAATATTCCTTCTGCACATTGTCCTCTCATGTATCTCAACTTGTTGAATAGCCTCAACCTCAACAGGTTCGTGAAAAATTTCCACAAACTGAGCAGTGTGACGTCTCCAGCAAGACAAGCAGCTCACCAAGATGCAGATTCAACAAACACTTTTCCCTCTCCCTCGAGAACTCAATGCAATGGAGACCATTGCTTCCTAAGGAGGGAGGATTGATCCAGGTGGATATCGATGGCCACCCACCTTTTCCAAATGGCTCAAAACAATTTTCTGGCAATTTTGGCAATTTACTATTTTTAGCAGGTTTTAACTTCCGAGGCCATTTTGAGGGCCCAAATGAAGGTTTTTCAAGATAGAGGTTCTCATTGATAGCCTAAGGAATATTTGAGCCCCCAAAATGAATCTCCTCGGCAATACCTTTCCAACAAGCTATCACACGCCTAAAACGAAGATCGTATGCAAAAGTTATGACCCCGGGAAGTTGATGTACTCACTTACCCAAACGGGGCCCACATCACTTTTGGTGCTTCATCTCCTAGGGTTAGGTTTTTGGATGTCTAGGGTTTTGGAATTCCTTCTTATTGTAAAAAGGCCTTCAGAGCCTCATTGTAATCATCTTCTTGCGAATGTGAGTAGCCGTCACATCTCTTCTCAGATATAAGCTGCCACCATTCTAGCGAGTCTTTCACTCTGTATTTTTACAGTCTCTGTACATTTATTTCATTAATAGAAATCGTGTATTATTGTATATCCTTGTTTATGGTTGCATCTCTGATACATTTATGTTATATTATTGAATATCTGTGATATCTCTGTGCATTTCTTTATTATATCTCTCCTCTCATTTTGTGCCAAAAATAATCTGGATCACCCACATTGAAGAAGAGCTTCCAAAATTGTCCCCAACATGATCTACTCTACAATATATAAACCACAAGAAAAAGAAAACCTCACTTGGCTTCCAAATCCACAACACCCCTCCTAGTCAACCAAAAACAAAAAAAAATATGTACAACTCATTCTAATCCTTACATTTTCACCCTTGTTTTTCTTTATCCACTGCCACATTATCTGTCATTTTCTCTTCTTCCTGGTTTTTAGACTCAAATACCTCCTCAACTTTAGCTCTAGATAAATTGAAGGTGCTTAGTATATATAATAAAGATGGGTTTCTTTTGAGATCAATGTTGGTGTTATTGTTTTGGTGCATTCTAGAAGTAAGAACAATGGTTCCAATCACTACATTCAATGACAATAATATCACAATGGGAGTGAAACAACTAAGGATATTGACACACATATAAGAAAAAGCATTAGAGAAATTTTGAGGTCTAAAATGGGCCTCCTAAGGGAAATAATAAAATAATAGTTAAAATAACAAAATGAGAGATGAATTTTCAAAGGGAAAAAAGAAAACTACCTTTTTATTCATATTTTTGACTTTTCTCTTTATAGGTTTAATTGAATTTCAAGTGTAGGCACTTTTTGGATTCGAGATTAAATTATGCATCCAACGAGTAGCCACTCCGCATACTTTTTATATACCCACAGTGAGATAAACTCTAAATACATGAAAAAATGTGTTTATTGAAATTGTAGGCACTTGTTTGATGCAAGATTAAATTCTGCATCCAACGAGTAGCCACTCTGCACACTTTTGATAGACCCACCGTGAGATAAACTAGAAATACATGAAAAAATGTGTCAAAATGTGTTTCTAGTTTATCTCCCCGTGGGTCTATCAAAAGTATGCAGAGTGGCTACTCGTTGGATGCATAATTCAATCCCACATCCAACAAGTGCCTACACTTGAACTCAAGTAAACCTATAAAGAGATAAGTTGAAACATGATTTAAAAAATTAGTTTCCCTTCAAAAATTTTACCCTTATGGTTCACATCATAATCTTGAATCCTATTGGCTATTTTAAAGTCGATGTTGATTGAGGTCCATTTTTACATTAAAATTTATCTAATGGCTTCCATAAATATAACCAACATGGTTTCTACTTTGCAATATACAAACTGCAAGAAAAACAAAACCTTTCCTGGTTTCACTTCTAGATCCCATAGCTCCCCTCTTGTTCAACAATTTAAAAAAAAAAAAACTATATACCTCTCTTTAATCTTTACATTTGATCCATCATTCATTAATTACAAAAAAAACTATGAGCCATTGTTTATCCATAAAATACCAGGACTTATATGAAGATAATCCCACATAAAAAGGATGGAGACAATTAGGAAGGGGATAAAAAGGACGGGGACAAGAAAGAAGGGGGAGAAGAATGAAGGTGGTGGTGGTGGGGAGAAGAAAGATGGTGGAGAAAAAAAAATGGAGGAAGGGATGATGATAATAAATGAAACTGTGAATCCAAAGGTGACGGTGAAGAAAATAAGGGTGAACAGAAGAAAAATGAAGTCCACATTACTATATTTGTCTTGAAGTATGTCTTATTAGGGTCTTATCAAGCCTACTAAAATCAAATACGTTGATATGGAAGAATTATTGAGCATCAATATAGGCTAGGTGGTATATTAAAACACTAGGTACTCAGTGGTTGTAATACCCCTAGGATGAACCCCAATTGTAAATGTACATATACGTTGGTGAGACATGATATTTTGGCCCAGAGTGCCTTTGTATATATGTTTTGACGCTAGAGTGCTTGTGTGATTATTAGGCTATAGAGACCATATGTTAAAAGGCCAGTGATCCCATCATTGTAATATGTGATCACTCAAATTATTAATAAAAATACATCGCTTATGCATACCAACCAGACAAAAAGAGTATGGGGGATAGAAATTCACACTATAGGGAAAGGGGGATAAGATTCTAGGAACAGGGCCTAATCCAAGAGGGTTTAAGGAAAGGGATTATTTTAATAATATTTCCTAAAGTCTTATTTATGGGATAGATATTTATCTTAAGTTCCTAACATTGAGGAATATATCACCAAGTGGGGACCATGTAGTTCCCATCATGACAAGTGTCAATTTGGGAACATGAAAATATATTGTGGGAAATTAGTGTATTTTCCCATTATTCTAATCATTCTTTCATCATTCCCATTCCTCTCACGTTCACTCTTTCCATCCATAGTCGTACCTGTACTTGGGAAGATTTGTGAGATGATTGTAACTAGTCAACTTGGGTAGTTTGAGATGAAGAAGTAGGTTTTCAGGCTTGTGAACATGTTGAAGAAGTAGGTTGTCAAGCCTATGAGTATTCTCTATGGTTGAGAGAATTGATGGGATTTTTTCCCCTGTGCAATGGGAAATAACTACAGATCTTTGAGGCTTTATGTTCAACCTGTTTTTGAATCTCTAGAAGGGAAGTGGGATAGCCAAAGGATTGTTGAGAAGAGAAGGGGTACACTTCCTGGGGTGGGATAGGTTGTGGGAAATGAGAGGCTTTAGGCTAGTTGTTGAAGTTGGCACCTTGACCTGAGCTTAATTTGGCTATCTGTTAGAAATTATTCTAGCTTAGGAAGCCTTGGCTCTAGTGGAGTTTTAGCCCCAACTTGGGGGTGACCTGTTGTTGAGATTTTATGCAAAGTGTATGGCTAGGAGGAATGTCTGAGGTCTAGCACAGTTGGTGATTTACCATTAAAAGACAAGTGGCGTTTTATATGTTTACATGATATTCACCGTGTGTATTATTATGTTGAGTAATATATATACATTTATATCAATTATGTATGATTTAAATGTATATGTTTATGCATGAATTTGTGTTTGTCTTGTATTTCATATTTGTATTCACAGGCATGGCATATTGTTATTTAAAAGTGGTATTAGAGAAGGGAGGTTTTGTGTGGCATGGCCTAGCTTGGGGATAGGGATGTTACAAAGTGGTATAAGATCTCTAGGTTAAAAAATTGGACCTACATGGGCCAAAGATAGAGCCACCAGTTCAATATTGAGCTTATATGGGGCCATTTGTGAGGACACATAAGCTAAATTATCGAAATTAAAATTTGAAGGATGTTTGCAACTTGTTTTTCAAAATTACTCCATTGGAATTGGGGAAAAATCATGAGGAATTTGAAGGAATTGATCCCAAGGATTAGAAATCCCCAAATTTTAATCTCATTCTAAGAAATTTTGGGCCTGTAATGGGTAGAATTTTGGAATTGCAGAGTAACCATGGAAAGGTTGGGAAAAATTGGGTAAAAATCCCCAATTTTTGAGTGAAATCGAGTGAAATTCATTCCCATAAATGTTAATTAGTCATGCGTCAAAGTAATCAGTTGGATGCAGGTCTGAAATGAGCAGTAGTAAGCTTAATTTCAGATTTCCATGGTAGCCTGGGAAGGAATTTAAAAATTATATAATTTTGAAAAAATTGAAAATTTGGGAGAATTTGGGTATTTTTTAGTACAAGATGTCATCATGGTGTGGTGATGAAGTGGCAGGGATGTGGCAAAGGTGACGTAGACGGTGGAAGGTGTACAATGGTAGTTCATGGAATAGTGGTATGTGACGTGGAGGGATTCATGAGACAATGGTATAACCAATACCATAAACCACTTTCGCATGGATAGCAAGCGGTTTGGATTCCGACCGTTTACCATGTGAAATCACTTATCTTATGAAACATAGCATGGAGAAACCACTATTGTGACCCAAGGGGGTTTTTAAACCTTGGTCACTTTTGGGATGTGGCATGTCCTCTCTGTCGTCAATCTCGCCAGATCTCCAGCGTCGGATTTTGGAGACGTGTAAGTTCACATGTGCTAAGGAAAAATGTGCGGAATGGGACCCACCCATCCACATGACCAATGAATGGGTGTCACATGGTAATTTGATAGGAAATTTGGGACCTTTGTCCCATATGGGTTAGAAATGTGTCAACTCGGTAGGTGGGACCCATAAAATATCAATATTTTATTGATGTTTAAACTAACGTAAAAGGAAAAGAGAGATAAAGAAAAGAAGAAATAAGAGAGAGAGAGAAGATGAATGAGGTAGGTCTAGGAAGTATAGGAGGTCGATAAGGAATCACATTTGGGTGATAGGTGTACCCAAAATACCATATCAGTTACCAAGTCCGCAGAAAACAATCATTTTTCTTAGAAAAAATACAGTGATTTATAGGTCAATAACTTGCAAGACATTTTTGAAGGCCTAAACAACATTTTTAGGAGATAAAATTTGCACGCAAATTTCTAAAATAAAAGATATCAGAGAGAGATTTCTAATGAGATAAATTGTTTTCCAAAAAGAGCTTGTATGAAGAAGTTACGTGCTAAACAATGGAAGGTAATTTTTAGTACCATTTGACTTTCGGAGGGCATAAATCCCCGCTCAAAAGTCAGTTTTGAGCACAAGAGAAGTATATGGAAACATATTGAACCACATAATACATATATGGAGTTATATTGGGGATTTTAATACCCAAAAGTATTCAAGAGGAGGTAGAAGATCCTTGTATAATTCAGTGTTAAAAGGGGAAATCAGTCAAAACTTTAGCAGGTTGTAACTAGCAACCTGGAGCTCAGATGAAGGTGAAACTTGGTAAGATTTTCCAAAATATGGTCATGAAGGAAATCGATTGATATATTGTTAAAATACCAAAGGATATGGTGTTAGATATTCCTATACATGGCCAAAATTACACTTGGTTGAAAGGTGTGCAAAAGAAGTAAATGGGCATTGATCAAATGGCCATAACTTTCTGCTCAAGACTCATAATTGAGAAAGAAAGAAGTCATTGGGAAGGTATTGGATACATTAGTATAGATATTCACCCAAGAATGTGAATTTAGAAGTAGAATTCATAGGAAAATATAAATAATATTTCTTGTGTATGTAAAAGGGCAGAATGGTGCATAAATTGATAGATTTGTTAAATTGTTAATTCTAACAAATGCTATTGGATGCACATTTTGTAGAATTATGGACATAACTAGAAAAAATATTAATTCGTCAAGAAAGACTAGAGTCATGGAAGATGCACAAAGAAACTACATTCATGAAGATGAAGTTAGGAGGTTGTATGTAAGCATGGGAAATGCAGGGAAGAAATCAAATGGGCATGGAGAAGGTAAAGAGGAAAGCATTAATTTGTTTGATACCATAAAGATTCTAAAAAGAGATGTGTTTAGTTATAAATATGATAATGGAAGGCTTATGAAATATAAGGATCATTAGGATGGATTCAACATCGAGTTGTTGTAGAGATTGGACATAATAGAGAAGAAAATGGATAAGGGGACATACTCAAGAAAGTCAAAGAGGCACAGGACTCATGATAGAAGAGGAGAATATAGAAGTTTTGATAGACGCCATCACCACTCACCAAGGCATTTAGTTAGAAGAGCACATAGTAGTCCAAGCTTATCTCATGTCAAAAATCATAAGGGGAGGTTTGGGGTAGATAAACTACAAGATACATGAATAAAATGAAACCTCCTACCTTTGATAGTGAACAGAAGAAAGATGAGTAGGGATAATTTTAAGGATGAAAATTTATATTAAAATGTAGAAATAGGGGCTAATATTACTAGTCCTTAATATGAAAAATGTAAAATGTTTGGCGATAGTTTTGTAAAATTATTCAAAATTTTAAGGATTTTATATGGTTTCTATAAACTTTTGGAAAATTTTTAAGGTAAAATAATTTTATTCTATGGAATTTGGGTGATTTGTTTTAGAAAAAATGGAAATAGGTGAATCTTTTTTTGGGAAAAACCATGGAAAATTAGCTCATTGGAGAAATTTAGCCCATAAAATCATCTATGAAGATCAGGATGCAAAGACTTGGTTAATTGGGATGAGGAAGTATTTTTAGTTACATAATTACTCCTCACAGGAAGAAGGAAGAATTTCCATTTACCATCTAAAGGGAAAAGCATCAATGTGGTGGGACGAGCTCGTACAAGTACATCACATTGATGAGAAGAAGCTTAGACTTTGTTAACGAGGATGAGGAAGTATTTTCAGTTACATAATTACTCCTCACAGGTATAAGGAATTTCCATTTACCAGCTAAAGGGAAAATAATCAATGTGGTGGGACCATCTCATGAAAGTACATCACATTGATGAGAAGAAACTTAATTGGAGGCAATTCAAGAAGTACTTTTAGAAGAAATACTTGGCTAGGAATTATTATGATAGGAAGATGAAGGAGTTATTTGAACTCAATGTTGGGAGTATGAGAGGAGATTCTTAGAGATGTTGAAGTATGTTGACTTCATCAAGGATGAATAGGTCAATATTCAAAGGTTCTTGAGTGTGATACCATCAATATTCAGTGAAAAAATACAATATGATCCTAAGACATTGGATGAAGAAAAAAGGAGAGCCAATTTCTTCTATGATCAACATAGAGGAGGACCAACTTTACAAAAGGCTTGGGAAGATAATAAGAAACATAATATGGAGCAGAGGAAGAAGGGGAACAAGCCACCATTATTAAGAAATAATTCTTAGGGATATCCAACTCCAGATGAGCCCATAATGATAGAAACTTTTGGAAAACTACCAAAGCAACAACCTATTAAATGTCGGGGTTGTGAAGGAGATCACATGTTCATAGATTTACCTCACAGAGGAGAAAGAGTGAAGGTTGTTCACAATATACAACGAGATGATTCAGTTGAGGATATGGGAAGAAGTATGCCAAGTAATTATTTGAATTGATTCAAGAGATTGGAAAGATTTCATTTTCCAAAAAGAAAACTTGGGAAATCTTGGCTAGTTTAGTTATCTACATGAGCTAAAAAAGAATTAATGAGATGATTAAGGAATTCTCAATGGACATGAATGGAATGAGAACAAAAGGAGGTTTGAATATCATAAATTTGTGTTGACATGATTTCCTAATTGGTATGGATTGGTTAGACAAGCACCATCTTATCTTAGATTGGTACAATAAGGAATTTACTTGTTTGGATGAAGAAGGAAACTTGAGAACAGTTCAAGGTATTCTAAGGGAAATGTCAATCAAGGAGATTTTATCCTTGCAATTGAAGAGAAGATTCAGGAAAGGATGCAAAATTTATGTAGATCATATTGAAGAGGAAACTAAGGATAAAGTGCCAAAAAATAAAGAATATGCATTCCTAAAATATTTTGAGGATGTATTTAGAGAAATATCGGGGTTGACACCAAAGAGAAATATTGATTTCTCTATTAATTTGATGCCTGGAGCTGCACCAGTATCCAAGACTCCTTATAGAATGAGTACACAAAAGTTGAAGGAATTACAAATGCATCTTGAAGAAATTTTGAAGAAGGGGTATATAAGCCCAAGTGTGTCTCCTTGGGGTGCCCTAGTATTATTTGTCAAGAAGAAATATGGAACCTTGAAACTTTGCATTGACTTCAGGCAACTGAATAAGGTGACTGAGAAGAACAAGTATCCTTTTCCAAGGATAGGTGATATTTTTGATCAGCTTAGAGATGAAAATATATTCTCCAAGGTTGACCTTAGGTTAGGCTATCATCAGGTGAGAATTAAAGAAGACGATATTAACATGATGAAATTTAGAACGAGATATGGCCATTTTGAGTTTACAATGGTGCCTTTTGGGTTGTTAAATGCACTAGTTGTCTTTATGTGTTTAATGAATGGTATTTTCATAAACTACCTGGATAAGTTTTTCATTGTATTCTTGGATGACATAGTTATATAATATAATTATGAAGAATAGAATGAACAACACTTGATAATGGTGTTATAGGTATTGAGGGAGCATTAGTTGTATGCTAAGTTGAGCAAGTGTTCATTTGATCAAAGGCATATACATTATTTGGGCCATCTCATTTCATAGAAAGGGTCTGTAGTGGATCCTTAGAAGATAAAATCCATTAAGGGATGGCCAACACCAAATAATTTCTCAGAGTTGAGATCTTTCATGGGACTTGTGGGTTATTACAGAAGATTTATTGAAGGATTTTCAAGAATCGCACATCTAATCACTTATTTTCAAAAGAAAGGTGTGAAGTTCGAGTGGACCTTTGAATGTGAAGAAATATTTAAACATTTGAATAAATTATTGACAAGTGCACCAAACTTAAATATTGTTGATCCAAATGAGGACTTCATTGTGTGAATTGATGCTTGCAAGGAAGGGCTTGGTGGAGTCCTTAGTCAAAATGGGCATGTGTTATACTATGAGTCAAGGAAGTTAAAAGAACATGAGAGACATTATGCCACTCATGATTTAGAATTGGAAGCTATAGTACATGCCTTAAATATGTGGATGCATTATCTTATGGGAAAAATATTTGAGTCGAGGACATACCACAGTGGTCTGAAGTATTTGTTTGGACAACCAACATTGAATGCTAGAAAAATTAGATGGATAGAATTTCTTGGTAAATATGACTTTGATATAAACAATATCAATGGAAAGAAGAAGAAGGTGGTTCATGCACTCAATAAGAGGGTGCATGAAATGAATTCTACAACCATTAGCATGTAAAAATCTGATTTAAAAGAATTTTGGAAGCTGCAAAATCAGACCAACACTATTTGGAGACAAAAACCAAATTACAACAAGGTAATTTTGAGAAGAAAATTAAAGATTATGAGCTAAGAGAGGATGGAATCCTCATGTATAAGGGCAGAGTATATATTCCTAAATATCTAGATATAAGAAATGTAGTGTTGGGAGAGATGCACATTGTGCCTTATGTTGGGCACCCAGGCTACTAGAAAACAATTGTAACTATAAAGGGTTAATATTGTTTACCAGGTATGAAAAAAGAAGTCATTGATTATATAGTCAGATGCTTGGAATTTCAGAAGGTAAAGGCTACGCATAAATGTCCATCTGGTTTGCTAAAACCATTTCCTATTAGAGAGTGTAAATGAGATGTGGTGAAAATTGATTTCATCACCAAGCTTCCTAGAACAACAAAGAAACATGATTCCATCATGGTGGTGGTGGATAAGCTAACTAAATCTGCTCATTTTATTCCAGTGAAGCTCACTCACAAGGAAACTAACATTGCAGATATTTATATGAGAGAAATTTCCAAACTACATGGTGTGCTTAATGAAATTGTTTTTGATAGAGATCCCAAGTTCATATCAATTTTTTGGAAGGGACCATTTAAAGGATTTGGGACAAATATGAACTTTAGCACAACATATGAATCAGATGGTCATAAAAGAGAGTCAGTCAAGTGATTGAATATATGATATGTATGTGATGGATAAACCATCAAAATGGGAAGATTATTTACATTTAGTGGAGTTTGATTATAATAATGGGTATCATGCATCTTTAAAGATGAGCCCATTTGAGGCATTGTATGGTTGAAAGTGCAACACACTAGTGAGCTGGGACAACCCAGTAGACTGAGTAGTGGTTGGCCATAATTTCTCAAGGAAATGGAAGAATAGATGGTGAAAATAAAGCAGAATTTAAAGGTGTTACACATCAAAATACCGCATTTGCGTATCTCATCGTAAGTGTCACAAGTGTCGTATACACCTTGGTAAGTGTCACAAGTGTCGTATGCACCTTAGTAAGAGTCACATGCACTTTTATATGTGTTTCTTTGTGTTTTAACCCCTTGAAACAATCAAAGAACATTTTACATGATCCCTAATTCATATTGGAGGAAGAAACCCATCATTTCAAGGCTAGAAACACACTTTTTACTTGAGAATTTGACCATGTTTTGGGCATTTTTGAAGGGTAGCGCCCCCCTGGACATGCTGGGGGAGTGATAACCCATAGGATAACACCCCCTTTACCTTATTTAGGGAGTGATGATCTAGGATCAACTCTCTGTCTCTAACTCTAGGGGAGAACTACTTTTGGTTAGAGGAAAATTTGCATAATCTCACCTTTTTCTAAGGGCCAGTTCTTGGAGATGAGGTTGGTTTGGATAGAATGATATCCTATGGAACTATCCTAGGATAATATCCTAACCTAAATGAGTCATATCCTAAAATAATCCCCAAATATGCTCATGGTTGTTGTGCCTATCGAGCCTATATATTGAGGGATTTCCAAGGTGAAGGACACACAGACAGGGATATCAAACTTGTGATCTTGGGATTCATGCAAGGGTTTGGAAGAGGAGAACTTGGAGAGGCTGCTGCAACTACATCAATCATGGTCTATAATTATTCTCTTTGGGTTCTCATTTTAATATACTTGGCCTATTTCCTTAAATCTTGTGTATTCTTGCATGTGCTTGTCTATTGTTCCTTCGATCTTTGTAGATGAATTTATTTGATATAATCTTGTAGAGTAGGAGTTATTTGTTTCTCTTTGTTTCCTATTGTAGGTATCAATTTGCATTAAGGAGTTTGGAGATAAAGTTCATATTGGAAGCAATGAGGAAAAACTTCAAAACAAGGTGCATCCCACCCTTTCTCCCTCTCTCTTTCTGTTTGGTTAAAATGAATTCAAAGGGATGTTATTGTCCATTTGTATTATTTTTTTCTTGGTATAGAGGTCTGTAATCCAAGGGAAAGTTCACTTGTCCACAGGGGAATATTTACGTAACATAAATTGGCGACTCCACTGGGAAAGGACATTGACTTGTCTTTCCTTGGATCATTTGAAACTTTTCCTTGTCTGATCTTGTTTGGTTGATTGTTTTTTTAGCCTTCCCTCTTCCCTTTGTTTCATCAAGCAATAGTCATAGTTACCTAGCCAGTCTATGTTGATTTTTTTTTCTTTTTATACATATTTTCAAGCACTTACATAACCAACGCTCCCCCAAAGTGGCTACCAGGGCATTGGTTATCTGATCAACATTCCTCAGTGGTGTCTTAGGGAGTGGTACAACGCTCTGTCTTTTTGTTTTAGGGATTCATGATCTCTTGTTTTGAGTAGGTCCAAGAAAATCTACCTTGTTTCTCTCAGCCCTTTGTTGGAGGTATTTTGTCCAGAGTCTATACTTTTTCTTGTGACTTTTTTTATGTTGAGGATAGAACTCCTTATCAATATTTTCATTGTCTTGTTTGAGCTTGTGACCTTTTCCAAATTGCGATATTGATTCGTCTTATTTATTGTTCATTTGGTTTGTCTCTTGCAAAATTTTCTAGTTATCTGGCTGATTGAAAAGGTCTGCAAAGGTTTGTTGGTCTTAAGTTAATTTTTAAATATTTCCTCTTTAAATGATTTGAGACTTTATGATTACCACAACCTAGCTTGGTTTTCTCTTTCTTGTTTCTTGTTTTGTCAAGACAATTGAGTGATTTCTCTTTCTCCCTATCATTTTTTTTTTGGATTCTTCTATGAACTTTCTTGTATTCCTTGAATACTTGTCGATCGTCGAGTCCTTGATTGAGTGAGTTATCATACTTGTTTCTTTCAGTTCCTGTTATCTTGTGAGTGTGTGATTTATTTGAAATCATTTTTTCTTCGTGTCTTTTGTATCTACATTCGAGCCTTTCATTTTGATTGAAATTAATTGAGAGTTAAGGGATTTGAATTTGCTTTCTTTATATATTAGAATCAAACAAAGAAGATAGTTGTGTTCTTGATTTTGGGTAGTGTAGTAGATTGCATTTGGAAAATTGCATTTGGGAATTGGGTGTTTTTGTTAAAGGACTATGAACCTCTTCCCCTTCCTGTATGTGGGATTCATTGAAGAAAAATATTTGCATCTCATTATTCTGCATTCTTTTGGAGTCGATTCTAAAACATCATAAGTTTCACTTTTTCACCCTTGAGTAAACAAAAACCCTAAAATGAGGTTCTTATAAAATTGATCATACACTTTTATATTATCTGGTAGCGAACATACATTAGCTTAAAGTGTAGGGATTTGGAATAGGTTATGAGGATAAATTTCCAAAGTCATAAAAAAAACATAGAATCTTTTGTTAGGGAGTGGTAAATCCAATTTTTTGTATAAGCATAGTCGGGATCCCCCTCTCACACAAGGGTTAAATACGAGGTTGTGTGCGGGAGAGAAATGAAGATTTCCCTTCCGAATCTTAACTCACGTAGCAGAAATATCGTATATTGGGGGTTCTTCCTGGGAAACAAATGGCTTGATTGGTCTCAATGCTTAGTGAACTATGAATTTGTTCGGGGTCCTCAATAGTATTCTAGTCCTCTTGTCTTTAGTTCTCTTGAAGAATTTCAGACTGTTTATCTTGTCCATACGTTCTTTCCCGACTTTCAACTGTACCCTCCTGGAGGATGATTGTGAGTTGGTAAACTTAGTGGCCTATATCTATATGGTTAATACACATGGTGATAGTGAAGGGGAGGCTTCACTATACCCGGGTCAGACATTGGTCAAACTCACACGGGCTCCTTGGAGGGTAAACCCACAGGTAAAACCATGTGGGAAATTGCACCAAGGCATAATTCCATTAGGAAGGTCATCAATGTAACTGATCCACTCGCTCTATCCCAACCCCTTCATATATTGATCTCCTGATGTTGGATTTCATCACCAACTAGTGGTTTCAATGTGGGAAGGTTTGTTTGATTGTTTTCTTCTTAGATTTGTAGTGTGTGCTATTTGTTTTCCCTAGCATACATTAGGTCGAGTCAGTGTCAATGGCATCAATTCCTGGAAGTACCAATGAAGGAATCCATTTTCTCAGGGAACCTTTCGTCTTTCCTTCTTTTGGAAACGTTGGTCCTCCATGCATTGCCACACCGAGTCTTCCGAGACTCACAATCAGGTTACCAATTTGGTTGTTCCCCACTCTGGTAATCTCAACTTTTCCCAATGCTTCAAATGCACCTAATGCTTCAGATATAAGAACACCACCGACAAATCAACCTCATGTCAACCTTTCACCTTCTTCACTTATTAGGTCTCCTTCCTTTTCTCCTTCTTTGCATAGTTAATCTCTAAAGTGAGTAGCCAAGTTGATAAGGAGAAGAAGAAACATAAGAAGAAGAAGAAGAAGAATCAGAAAGATACCAAGCCTCCAAACACATAAGGTCATGTTAAATATGAGCAAATAACTATTGTTAATCGTACTAGGAGTGTTGATAAAGTTGAAAAGTCTAAAATGAAAAATCCTAAACCCAAAATTACCTTACAGGATTTGTAAGGATGACCACTTTCTGAGGGATTTCCCTGGTCTCCCCAAGGTCTTAGAAATGTGGTCTTCCATGTCATCATCCCCTGCTAGACATGCTGGTGACACCTCGTCAACTAGTGACATTAAGGTTGGTAAGAAGAATAGAACCTACAAATTTCCTTGTATGTTATGTGAAGGAGATCATCACTCTCACCTTTTCCCTCGTATGGACAAGACTTCTTGTATTTTGGAAAAGCTTCAAATTACAACCGGTTATCATAATATCTCTCCCACCCCATTTTTAGTTGATGGATTAGTCAATCTGGTTCCATCCCCGATTAGTTTGGTTGATCAGGTGGTCAATTTTGTTTCATCTTCAATTGAAATAGTAACCCAAGTAGTTGATCCAGTTCTACAATCGGTGAGCCCCACTCTTCATATAAAGAGTGAACCCAAAGTGGTGGATCCGAGTCCATCATTGATCGATCCCACTCCTCCCTTAAGGAGTGCAGCCCAAGTGGTTGATCCAGTTTCGTCATCGATTGATCCCACTCATCCCTTAAGGAGTGCTGCAAAAGTGGTTGCTCTGAGTCCATCATCAGTCAATCCAAATCCTCATTCAAAGAGTGAGGATGTCTCTCAAGTCTACCTCATTAATACTAATTCACCTGGACAAGGGGGAAATCTACCCGTCCTGATGGAATCCCCTTCAATCACTCAAATGATTTATATTGATTGGAATGGTTTGACATAACCATGTCTTCCTTTTTGCGTGCCTTTTCAAATCACTCTGTAGGTTTTTGGTAGGAATATCCCTAACACTATAATAGAAGAAAATTATTTTGTTAGCATCTTATCCATGAATGCTTGGCAAGCTCTTGGTTCCCCGTAGCTTGCACCCATGACTCAGAATATGTTCACATTTGACAGAAGAGTTAGTCAAGTTTTAGGTATCCTTCCTCAATTTTTGGTTACTTTGGGAAGAAAAATGGTCTACATCGATGTGATGGTAGTTCACGACCCCTTGGATTTTAACCTGCTCCTCGGGAGAGACTATGTCTACATTATGATAGATTTTGTGTCCACTCTGTTTCGAGTGATATGTTTCCCTCACAACAGAAACATAGTAACAATTGACAAGCTTTCATTCATTGACCCTCTTCCGGTGGTCAACCATATGCCTTCCCTAAATGGTCCATACATGCCAATGATATCTGCCCCGCCGCAATTCAATTATGTAACGACCTGTCCCATGTGGTCAAGTCCAAATGAGAGGGAATCTCTCCCTTCTCTTGACTTAGATTCTGTAGTTTACATGGTCATATCTTTGATAGGGCTATTAGAGCCAGATCTCCCTACCTTATCGAGGCTGTCGACATGTATTCCTTCTAGAGTTTTTTTCTACCATATAATAAAGATCTCCTAGAAGCCATGGATGATGTTTTTCCCTTGACATGTATTCCTTTTAGAGCACTATCCTCTTGGAAGCCATGATCAAGGAGAAGCTACGAGAATAGTTTCTCTTCTATGTAGCAATCTCGTTTAAAAATGAAACAAAAATATGGGGATTGAACCTAGAGCTATGAGCATAGTTATTTTCATGTGTCAAACTCGTTAAAAAATTAAACAATCGCCTCTCCCATTGAGTCGAGTATTTAACTAGGTATCGTGTTTGAACCTTCCTTTCATCTGTATTTTTCATTTGACCCTTTTCCTCCATCTGGTACAGAAATCAATGACAATATAAGTGTCGACGAATGAAACGAAGCTTGGGGGGCATGTCTCCAACCTTTGATTATCATTCTGGAGTTAAACCGCTAGCTTCTCAAGCTGGTGATAGAGTACCAACCACCTATGGGTATCCATCAAAACCTTTGGAAATTATGTGGGAAATTACAAGCGTAGCTTAATTTTGTTTCAAGCTTGTGTAAAAATGAAACCGATTTTGAGCTTAGTCTTTGTTCTTTCTCATGATCGTAAATACATGAGAATGTGATCGAGTATACTTTTATCACTTTTTCATACTCGTAAAGGTTATATGAAAGAGGAACCCCCTGGAGTTTCCTTTAATATCTTTTCAGACTCTCTAAACATTAAAAGATTATAGAGTGATATTGTTGTCTTTCACTCTCGTTAAAGTGAATTAGAAAACACGTCTGTTGAGCGATAATTTATCTCTTTTTCAGTCTCATCAGACTACTTTATGAAAAAGGAACACCATGACCATCTCGTTAGGAGAGTTATCCTAAGTATTGTTTTATACTTTTTCGAGCTTGGGAGACTAGACTTACGAAAAATTCCATCTGAGAGTTTCCTTTAAGTGTTTTTCAAACTCTCTAAATATGAAAAACCACCGAGTTTACATTCTTTGGGCTCATAAAACATACATCGAAATGCCTATCTGGGACCAAACCACTCCTTCCTAGGGTTCGTTAAAAATAATCTGAAGGATGAGATTATACCGAGCACTTGTTATCCTCCTTGAGCTTGTTAAGAAAGAAATATGTTCTCATCTATCTGGATGGGGGAAAACAAAATTGGGAAGTGGGTCAAGTCTTGAATTTTTTTATGGTATCTCTTTGTTGTCATGGAACCTGTCTAAATTGTTTCATATAGTTGGGTATTTCGTTGGTCTTTGAGTCATACCAATTTCCATGAGTCATTATACTCCTTCGACCCATTCGAAGAGTGTCATCATATGCTTTCGTTCCAGTAAAAAAGTCCTTGTGATCACACTATGTTTTGGTTTGTGATCGTCACATTATATTTGGATCCTTACCTTGTTGAGTCAATGCTGCCAAGTCAATTTTCATTCCATGCAATGTTCAAGGGAAGTATCAGCCTTACAATCATTCTGCAATATTCACACCTGTGTCAGTTTGTCCTCATTTTCTCTTTCATCATACATCATTATCTTGTGTCAGTTTCACATTGATGATGAAGGATACATCAAGGCCTTCCTTCGACAAGTATTTTCATGTCGACTTCAACACATCATCTGGGAATTAGACTTAGAAACCAATTAGTACATTGGATCCTGCATGCTTTAATAGTAGGTTTACTTTCCTTCGACAGTAGGATTACCTCGTTGTCCTCTGATCGAATGATTCCACGAGTGTTCGGCTTCAACTCATTTATTCACATTCATTGGAATGTACTAGGGTACCTTGGGAGTCATTGGCATCACTGGTGATTTCCATCACACTTGTTAATGATATACATCAATGACCGGTAATCAAGTGGTTTCTACCATTTTCAACATCAAAACATCTATTCACATGGTTAGAATCGTACTGATTCGAGATTGGGATGAAGACCCTGGGTTGGGCCCACTATGTTATGTGATTTACCTAGGCTGTGATGGAGTTTAAATCTTACTAATTTACACCATCACATAGATCCAATTTGTATTGGTTTATGGCTATGTTGTTATTATCATATTGTAGCTCCATTGTGTAAAATCTTGTGGCTACAACCTGATCGAGTCATGGAAATATGGATCCACATTATGTATCTAGTGGACATATCCTTAGTAAATATTTTTCATGGATCCATAGTGTATTGGTCGACGGTTATGCTTTGATTCATCTCCTATTCCAAGCATAGGTATGTTTGCCTTGGAAATGGGACATATATTAATACTGTTTGATTATTGTTTGCTGCTTTTTCCAGGTTCTCTCACTCCAACACCCTTGCTTTGAATAATTTGTAAACTGTTTCGACCATCACTTTCTCAATGAACTCACACTTTAGGGGGAATCAGTTACACATCAAAATACCACATTTGTGTATCTCACCCTAAGTGTTGCAAGTGTCTTAAAAGTGTCATATACAACTTGGTAAGTGTCACAAGTGTTGTCAAGTGTCATATGCACCTTACTAAGTGTCACATGAACTTTTCTATGTGTTTTAACCCATTTAAATCATCAAATAACATTTTACATGATCCTTAGGACATATTGGAGGAAGAAACCCATCATTTAAAGGCCAGAAACACACTTTTTACTTGAAAAATCGACCATTTTTTTGGCATTTTTTAAGGGTCGCATGCCCCTGGCCATGTTGGGGGAGTGCTACCCCATAGGGTAGCATCCCATTTACCTTATTTAGAGATTTATTTTATAGGATCAATGCTCTGTCTCTAAATATAGGGGAGTGCTGCTTTTGGTTAGAGGAAAATTTGGAGAATCTCGCCTCTTTCTAAGAGAAATCTCTTGGAGATGAGGTTGGTTTGGATCAAATGTTATCCTATGGAAATATCCTAGGATAAGATCCTAACCTAAAGGAGTCATATGATCAATTAATCCCCAAATATACTCATGGTTTTTGTGCCTCTCAATCCTATATATTGAGGGCTTTCCAAGGTGAAGGACACATAAATAGAGATATCAAACGTATGATCTTGGGATTCATACAAGGGTAAGCTTGGGGAGGCTGCTACAACTGCATCAATCATGGTATGTAAGTATTCTCTTTTGGTTCTCATATTAATATACTTGTCCTATTTCCTTCTCTAAATGTGTTGAACCTTCATAGAATAGATCTAGCTAGAAAATGACATACACAATTTGCAAAGAAAATATGAGAAAAGAGAAGCAGGAGAGAAAGAATGGAAGAATTATCATTAACCAAATGAATGAATGATAATTTACACATGATATACTATGTATAAATCAACTAATACACACTGGAGGAGAAGCCAATGCACCATGGTGGTGTTCTAGAGTGATCTGGACACACACCAACAGTTACGGGAGTAAATTGCCACCTAGTATAACCTCTCAGGTAGTTACGAGAGTGAACTGCCACCTATTCTAAGTTAATTAGACTCTTAGTCTCTAGTTAACTGAATGAAATAAAGTGAAGTGAGGAGGATATCGGGGAATCATGAGTAATACACTATTCTGGTGATGATCCCAAGGGCAATGTGCGTTAGATATTGATGATCCCAATGTTGCATGGTGATAATCCCAATGTGGCATCTATACTCCACTCAACTGATCAAAATGAAGTGTGAACTGAAGAGAATATTCTTCTAGAGGAATATTCTCCCTAAACTATAGGATACTGAATAATGACTAATAAACATAGGGAAAACCTTAGGAAAAATAAATCCTAGGTGTGTGAAGTATCCCCAACACCCCCCCTGAACATCACTATGGTGAAAATAAAGAATGGGTCCCAACAACGAGGCCATGTTAGGTAACCAAATACAAAATGTACACTAAAATAAATGAGGAAAGAGGGAAAACCTCATGGGAAACCCCCCCCTCAAAGTACAATGTATGTAAAAAGAAGAACTGACAATTGCTAGGAAACTGTGTACTTCACGCCAAGACGACTGCGTAGAGCATGGAACTTATACTCAATGAAGGTCTTGGTGAAGATGGTTGGAGTATGTTATGTTGAAGGAAAGAACTATAGGTCGATGATCCCCTCATGTAATAAGTCCCAGATGTAGTTCATGTGGATATCGATGTGCTTCGTCTACTTCCTCTGAACTAGATCTCTACAAAACTTCAGAGTGCTCTAGTTGTCACACTAGATGACAATAAGTTGTTGAAACTGAATTCCCAACTCAGTGAGAAAATGGTATAGCCACATAACCTAAATGGTTATGTTAACTACCCCTCTGTACTCTGCCTTGGATGAATATAAAGAAATAACAACCTGCTTCTTGCTCGACCAATAGATAGGCCTGACACCAAGACTAAGTGAGTAACTAGATGTGGAATTGCGCTCAATTTTATCGTCAACCCAATTAGAAATAGTGAACCTGATGAGGTCCAATGTAGAGTTTGCTTCATAGTGAATCCCAAAGGTGATGGTTCCCTATACGTATTGAAGGATATGCTTTGAAACCTTCCAATGTATCTCATGCGGCTCCTGCATGAACTTAGAGATTTCTCCAACTGCATAAGAGAGGTCTGGTCTGGAGTGTGTGAGATACAAAAAGCTCCCCACTAGATATTTTTATAGTGTGTTTTCAACCAATGGAGTGTCCCCTCCATCCTCAATTCTAACTCTTGATAGGAAAGGAGTCGGGGAAGAATTGCAGTTTGTCATGTGAAATATCTCAAGGAGATCTCATGCATACTTGGCTTGAGATAGTTTTATTCCTGATGCATCTTGACTGATCTCGAGTCCAAGAAATAAATGTAGAAGACCCATGTCCTTCATCAAGAACCTATCATGTAGAATCCTCTTGACTGCAACAATCATTGAAGTCGAGCAACCAGTGATTAGTAAATCATCAAAATACAAAACTAGGAGTAGAAGTGAATCAGTCGTCCTGAGCATGTAAACATTCGGGTATGACTTACAACTTACAAAGTTATGTGACAATAGGTAGGAGTCCATGTTTTCATACCATGCTCTTGGGGCCTAATTGAGGCCATAAAGAGACTTCTTCAGTCGAAAAACCAAAGATGAATCTTGCATAAATCCTTGGGGTTGCTCCATATAGATCTCTTCAGAGAGATCTATGTGAAGATATGCATTATTCATGTCTATTTGATGGACTTCCTATCCTTTGGCTGCCACAATGGAAAGTGCCAAACATATGGAATCCATATTCACTACTAGAGCGAAGGTCTCATCATAATCAATGTCATGCATCTGCTGAAAGCCTTTGGAAACTGGCCTAGCTTTGTATCTGCTAACCTGTCCATCCGCTATGCTCTTGGTCCTATAGAACCATCTTCACCTAACAAGTTTCCTTCCCGAAGCAAGGGGAACTAGATCCCAAGTCTAGTTCTCAAGGAGGGATTTGAACTTCTCCTGGATGTCAGATTCCTAAAAGGGATTTCTAGCAGCCTCACCATAGGACTTTGGATCTGAAGACTGAACCAAGAAAAGATGCCTGGGTGGAATCAGTTTAGTGGCAGTGAGTGCAAGAGGAGGCTCCTTGAAATCAGATTGAGTCCTCCTAGTATCAACTAGATCCCCAACAAAATCTCTACATCCTGAAGAGTAGTCCTAGCCCACTTGGGCCTCTGATTTGGTTATGCATCTGCATCTGCATGCACTGACTTTGCATCTAACTGTACTTACTCTGTTTCTAGATCATATGAATCCTCTGAATTAGAACTCTCATCTGAAGAATAGTCAGAATCTGCATGCTCATCATCTCTGACATGTGGAATAACAAAAGTGTCTGTATGTGGCTGGTGAGGTACATGTGAGACACTTTCCTCGAATTGGAAACTTCGCTCAATGATGAGATGGTATGAGGAAATATCAATGAGTTTGTATCCCTTCACACTATCAGGGTATCCAACAAAGATACACTCTGTTCTCTGTGGATCAAGTTCCTTCCTCTTCTTAGAGGGAATCCTGGCCCATGCATGTGAATCGAAAATATGAAAGTGGGTCACTTTTGGTTTGAGGCCACTCCAAGCCTCGTAGGGGGTCTTATCCTTGAACAATATACAGGGAGATATGTTTTGGATGTACTTTTCACAATTAAGTGTTTCATCCCATAATATATATGGAGGTGACTTTGCATGTAGCATGCAAGATGCCATCTCTTTTATAGATCTGTTTTTCTACACAACAACTCTGTTTTGTTGCAGAGTATAAGGAATTGTATGCTGCAACTGAATCACGTCCTCATGAAAAATATTTTGTATCTCATGGTTGACATACTCTCCCCCATTATCTATTCAGAGGACTTTTATTTTCTTTCCTAACCATGTCTCAATAAGGGCTTTGAAATCTTTGAGGTGTCGAAAGACCTCTAATTTTTTCCTAAGAAAGAAAATCCATGTGAAGCGTGAGAAATCATCAACAAAAATGAGCACGTACCTTACTTTATTGATTGATGGATGCAAAAAAGGGCCCATGAGGTCACTATGGATCAGATCTAAAGGAAAGGAATCCTTCTGAGTCTTTCCTTTGTCGAATTTCTCTTGAGGGTGCTTTCCAAGAACAGATCCCTCACAAATTCCTTTGGAGAAGTGGATGTCAGGTAGAACATCAACCATTCCCTACTTGCTAAGTTGTTTCATATATATTAAATTTAAATACTTGAAATTTTCGTTCCATATTCTACTGCTTTCATCAGCATGGTTAAGCAGTAATGCAAAATATGGTTCAATAAATTCAGAAAATGTGTAAAGTCTAGATTAATGATTTACCTCACCCATAGCAACCCTGTGATTGGTTTTCATGTCGTAGATATCCATTACATCAGGTGTGAATATGAATCTATTTCTAGTGTCGGATTTTTTCATCTGATACATAGAGAGAAGATTGACAGAAAGTTTTTGAACATGTAGCACATTCTTGTAGCTTCCATTTGTGAGTTCAATTCTTCCTTTTCTAGTGACCTCATCTGAAGAGTTGTCCCCCATCAGAATAGGATGACCTTTGCATGCATCCAATGAAGAATATAATTCTTTTGTGGCTTCCATGTGGTGTGATTCCCCTGAATCTATTATCCAAGCATCGTGGGATGAGTTGATGACAATCAAAGCATGGCTAGAATTTCTTTTCTTGAGATTATGATCTTCTGGATTCTTCTTCTTGGCACCCACAAGGATGTGATCTCCAAGGTTGTTTTGCTGAATTATTTGGGCCATTTGATCTATCTTTTTCTGCATACATGTGGATTCTTGATGGAATCCTTTATGGAAGTAAGTGCATTTATCCCCTTTTCTTCCCTTTCCACCTTTAGATCCAGAAGCATCATTGAAGGGTTTTGAGTACCCTTCCTTATTTGGATTTTCATGTGCTTTACTTTTGTCTTTGTTTTTAGATTTTTGATATTGATGACCACTACCATCTTGCATAGTAAGTGCATTCGCCTTTGGGCATTTGATTTTTCCCATATTGATGAGTTTGTTCTGCTCTTGTGTCAGAGACTCGATAAAGGCATCAAGAGAGGGCATCGTATAGGTGGATCTAGAGGCGATTCTAGTTGAATGAAATGTAGATAGAAACACTAATTATTCTGGACCAAGTTTGGAGAGAATGGTAAGAACCATTTGTTTCTCCTCCTTATATTTATCAACCCTACAAGCCTTGAGTTGCAACAACAAATCCTTATATTTGGTAAAGAAATCTTGGAGATTGTCGAAGGTTTTTGGATCCAAAGTGAGAAATTTTACCTTGAGAATGTGTCCCCTCATCTCATCATGTTTTCCAAAAACCCCTTCATTTGTGTTCCATTCTTCATTAGGGATTTTACAGGAGGATATGTGAAATAGGAGTTCAGGGGAAATGAGACTGCAAATAGTTCCATACGCTTCATCCATTCGATTTAGATACTTGTATTTATCTATGGATGATGTGGGTTCTATCTCTATGTTCATGGTTAATCCATATAATCCTCTTCCTTTAATATGTATTATCATCCTCTCCTTCCATGCAAATAAATTGTACGGTGTAATAATGAATTCTTTTGGAAATTCCATTTTTCCGTTGTCTTCAATCTTCGATACCTGCAAAAATAATTTGGTGTGTCTTTTCCCTAGTAGTCTGTCAGATTTGATGCCATGTAAATGTGTTGAAATTGCACATAATATATCTATCTAGCAAATGACATACACAATTTGCAGAGAAAATATGAGAAAAGAGAAGTAGGAGAGAAAGAATGGAAGAATTCTCACTAACCAAATGAATGAATGGTAATTTACACATGATATACTATGTATAACTAAACTAATGCACACTAGAGGAGAAGCCAATGCACCATAGTGGTGGTCTAGAGTGATCTAGACACACACCAACAATTACGGGAGTAAACTGCCACCTAGTCTAGTCTCTCAAGAAGTTAGAGGAGTGAACTGCCACCTAATCCGAATTAACTAGTCTCTCAGTCTTCAGTTAACTGATTGAAATAGAGTGAAGTGAGGAGTATACTAGGGAATCATGAATAATGTGCTAGTCTAGTGATGATCCTAAGGACAATGCACATTAGTTGGTGATGATCCCAATGCTGCATGGTGATAATCCCAATGTGGCATCTAGACTCCACTCAACTGATCAAACTCAAGTGTGAACTGAAGAGAATATTCTCCTAGAGGAATATTCTCGCTAAAATATAAGAGACTAAATAATGACTAATAAGAATAGGGAAAACCTTAGGAAAAATAAATCCTAGGTGTGTGTGAAGTATCTCCAACACCTTTTAGCTTGAGTATTCTTGCATGTGCTTGTCTACCATTCCTTAGATCTTTGTAGATGAATTTGTTTGATATAATCTTGTAGAGTAGGAGTTATTTGTTTCTCTTTTATTCCTATTGCATATATCAAGTTGCATTAAGGAGTTTGGAGATCAAGCTCGGATTGGAAGCAACAAGGATAAACTTAGAAACAAGGTGCATCACACCCTTTCTGCATATCTCTTTTTGATTGGTTAAACTAAATTCAAAGGGATGTTAGTGTCCATTTGTAGTGTTTTTGTCTTGGTATAGAGGTCTGTAATTCAAGGGAAAGTTCACCTGTCTACAATGGAATATTTTCGTAACAAAAGGTTGCTCAAGATAGGAAGAAAAATTATGCAGATAAGGGCATAACTCACATGGAGTTAAAAGTGGGTGACCATGTGTTGTTAAAAGTGAAGTCCAAGATAAGTTCCTTGAAGTTGGGAAACTATTCAAATATGGAAGAACATTATTGTGGACCATTCAAAATATTGGAGAGGATTGGTCCTTTGTCATACATGCTTTCATTACCAACATCCATGTGCATTCATAAAGTATTCCATATGTCTTTGCTTAAAAAGTATTTACTTGATGCTAATAATGTAACTTATTTGAATGCGATTCAGGTGGAGCAAGAAGGCAACTTTCGAGTTCATTCGGTGTGCATATTGTATTAGAAAGTCAAGAGGCTTCGGGATCGAGCAATAGGTATGGTAAAGGTCCAGTGGGCCTATTAAAGTCTTGAAGAAACAACCTAGGAGCATGAGGATCCCATGTGGGAAGAGTACCCACATCTTTTTGAGTATTTTTGAAGGATTTTTCTTGTACATGTGTATATAATGAACTGAGGATAGTGCATAAATAAGGGGGAGGGGAATGTAATACCCCTAGGATAAACCAAAATTATAAATTTACATATAGGATGGTGAGCTAGGATATTTTGGGCCAGAGTGCCTTTATATAAATGTTTTGAGGTCAGAGTGCATATGTGGTTATTAAGTCGTAAAGCCCAGATGCTAAAATTCCAATTATCCTATCAATGTAATATTTAATCGCACTCGAATTATTAATAAAAATACATCATTACTGCATACCAACTAGACAAAAAGAGTATGGGGGGATAGAACTCCACATTAGAGGGAAAAGAGGCTAAGAGTCCAGGAAGAGGGCCTAAGCCAAGGGGGCTTAAGCCAAGGGAATATTTTAATAATATTTACTAAAGTCTAATTTATGGGATATATATTTATCCTAAGTTCCCAAGGTTGAGGAACATATTACCAAGTGGGGACCATGTAGTTCCCATCATGACAAGTGTCAATTTTGGAACATGCAAATATATTTAGGAACTTAGTGTATTTTACCAAATCATTCTCTCGTCATTCACATTCCTCTCACGTTCACTCTTTCCATCCATAGTCATACCTATAATTGGGAAGCTTTGGGAGTTGATTCTCACCAGTCAACCTAGGTAGTTTGAGCTGAAGAAGTGGGTTGTCAGGCCTATGAGCATGATGAAAATGCAGGTTGTCAAGCCTGTGAGAATTCTCTCTGGGTGAAATAATTATGGGATTTATTTTCCCTGTGCACTGGGAAATATCTATATATCTTTGAGACTTTATTTCCGACCTATTGTTGAAACCTCGTAAGGGAAGTGGGAAAACCGAAGTATTGTTCAACAGAGAAGGGGTACACTTCCTGGGGTGGGACATGTTTTGGGAAATAAGAGGTTGTAGACTACTTTCTGAATTTGACACCTTGAACTGAGATTAATTTGGTTATTTGTTAGACCTTCGTTTGGCTTATGAAGCCTTATTCCTGGTGGAGTTTTAGCCCCAACTTGGGGGTGACCTGCTGATGTGCTTTTATGAGAAGTAGAGTCTATGGCCGGGAGGAACGTATGAGGTCTTCACATAGTTGGTGATTTACCATTAAAATATAAGTGTGCATTTATATGTTTACATTCTATTTAATGTTTGTATTATTTTTCTAAGTAATATATATACATTTATGTCAATTATGTATGCTATAAATATATATGTTTATGCATGAATTTGTATGTTTCTTGTATTGCATATTTGTATTCATATGAAAGACACATTGTTATTTAAAAGTGGTATCAAAGAAGGGAGTTTTTGTGTGGCATGGATCATCTTGGGGTTGGGGACGTTATATGTAGCTTGAATGGTGATTTTTCCTCTTTAATGTAGTGTCTTATCCTAGACTTTCAAGAGAAGAGATGGGTTTCAAGGAGGATGTATGCTTGCAACCTACATACATAAATATATGTTTGCAACATCTTGTTCTATATCATTCACGTCATAGTTACATTGTGATTCTTCACATCGATTTTTATCGTTCCCTTCACAATGAACTTATGATTTCTCACATTAGGTTTTCCATACTACACTCTTGTCAATGATTAGTTGAAATTCCTTGGAAGAATTTCTTCGGAATTATGTGCAAATATGACAATGATTTCATAACACAATTTTTTTATT
>ML797288.1:229806-247995 GCA_009831015.1 Picea engelmannii | reverse complement strand
CCTAATATGTTAAAAATAAAATAGATAAGTATATCCACTTATTAGTCTTCATTGTAAGTAAGATACTATAGTTTTCACCTTCTTCAACCTATTTTTCATTAGTCTATATACATTTAAAATAAAATATGAAATTACTTGATGTTATAGGGGAATTTTATATTAATAATGGATATTTGAAAAGGAGAAAATAATGACTTTTTGAGTAATAAGAAAGATAAAATTTCATTGGTTTATATGAAATTATGTGATTAATTTCCTCAATGGTGATGGTTATTCATTAGAAAAAAATTGAAAATTTGAAAAATCAATTCAATTCATTACAAAATGCCACCTCTTTGGGACAAGTACCCACCATTAGTTGGGTGTCATTTGAATGATTTAGTACTTGGTTTAAGGCATCTCTTCTTCCAAGGTTATGTATGGCTCATCATTATATATCTGGTTTTTGTTGCCATTAAAGGTGGAGGCACCCATTTAGCAAGTATTATTGCTAGTTGTGGATAATGAAATAAGTAGAGGTGACAATGGATAAATTGGGTGGTAGCTAAGGATGGATATACAATAAGTGGTTTGATTTTATTACTTTATGTTGTTCATTTTCTTTTCTTTCCTATGCCCCCAACTCAGTTTTGGATTTTTATAGATTCATAGTTGATAACATATACGTAAGTAGTTGTGTACTTACCCTCATATAATCTTGAGGTGGCTATGAAAGGGCTAGTGAACGTTTCAATGTCAAAGAGGTATTTATGTGCATTGTGGGGTGATGAAGGTGAGTTTGTCTATTTGTTCCTTTTTCACATTTGTGTTGTCACTACATTTTTTTATGTTTTATACTTTTATTCTTGGGAGTGATATTGTTGTAAAATATTTTTAGTGCTACATGAAACTTTGTAGCCACTACAATGTGATTCCATTCTTATGTTTTTGTGGTTACCCATCAATGGTTCACTTATCTTGTCATTCAGTGAGGTGCATGGTCATAATCAAAGATAATTACTTATCATCCTCATTTCCTTACTATTTTGATTGGGTAGTGCTTCATTAGGATCACATTCCTTCTAATATGAAATGTTTCTTTAGCATTCTATTCAATGGCATCCTCATTTTTCTAGAATTTTGGGAAAAGTGTGATTTTTTCCCTAAAGTTGCACATAGGTATCCACACACACACACACACACACACATTACAAGGAAAACCTTGTAGTATAACCCTTGGGGATACTCATGCACACACATGCACATATTCCAAGGAAAACCTTGCAGGATACTCTCTCTCTCTCTCTCTCTCTCTCTCTATTATGTTTTAAATGAGGTAATGAGACTCTTGTAACAATTGTACAAAAAAGTTTATTTTTCTTGATGGTTTGGAATATTTCCTATTTTCATAATTGGAAAAGTGCACATTTTTGGAAAGTGTGGGTTTTTTCTTTCTATTGTTCTAGAAGTGTGGGAAAAGTTTTTTTCTAAATTTGCACATAGGAATGCACACACACATGCACATATTCCAATGAAAACCTCCCTCTTCCATGGAGTATTTGGATGGATGGTTAAATTGATTAAAATAAACCTTGGGGATACATGTTATCTCTCTCTCTCTCTTACACACACACACACACACACACACACACACACACACACACACACACACAAACACACACAAAAGGATGAAGACAAAGGGGGAAGACAGAGGAGGAGGCAAAGTGTAATGAGGAGATATGGTTTCAATAGGGAAGTTGTGATTAATTCACAATAGAATATTGTAGTTTAAATGAGGTAATGATGTAATAAGGCTCTTGCAACAATTGTACAAAGAGTTTATTTTCCTTGATGGTTTGGAATATTTCCTATTTGCAGAATTGGAAAAGTGCACATTTTTGGAAAGTATGGGTTTTTTTCTTTCTATTTTTCTATAACTGCGGGAAAAGTGTAATTTTTTTTCTAAATTTTCACATAGGAATGCATACACACATGCAAATATTCCAATGAAAACCTCCCTCTTCCATGGAATATTTGGATGGATGGTTCAATTGATTAAAATAACCCTTAGGGATACATGTTCTCTCTCTCTCTCTCTCTCTCTCTCTCTCTCTCTCTATATATATATATATATCACACACACACACATTGAACATTATTTCACTTGACATTAGAGTATATATGTAAAAAATGGAGGAAGATAAAGGAGGAGGCAAAGTGCAATGAGGAGATAGGATTTCAAGAGGGAAGAAAAAATGTATTCATTATTCTAGCACTGCCAGACTACCTTTGTTGAGTGATTGGTTCACCAAGGGTGTAAAGGATATCGAGGAGATGTAATTGATAAGATATGTTTTTGGTCCTAAACCTTATACCACTCAACTCATGGAGCGGGTTGACTCTTCTTGGGTTTAGTTGCAAAATCTAGATTATTCATTGCAAAGAGGTTTCTTCTCATTGTTTTTGAAATTTGGTAGATAAGTAGGCAATTTTCAATGGATTCCCATAGATTTTTTATTCTTTGGGATTGGTATTGTTTCCAGAGCCTTTCTCCTTCAATTCAATTGATGTTATGAAGGATAATTTGTTGTTATGGGTGCACCTCCCTAGGTTTCACCTTCACTTATGGGATCCAAAATACTACGTTATATAGGAAATAAGATTGGATCCTTTCATGGGTTGGATATTTGATTCCTATTACATACCTAATTATCAAGGGGTATTCCAAAATAGATCATTTTTATATGGGGTAGATAACCTCAATGTTACATGGTAAACTATGACAATTCTCCCTTCCATTGTCGGTTTTTCCATGATCATGAGCATTTGTTTAGATATTTACCTAATAAATGTTGGGTGAAAAGGAGGCAAATTTAGTATCATAAGCATACAAAATTTGAACATCATTCAAGTGTATATGAAATCTCCTTTAAGGAACCACTAGGTAATAAGGTGGGTTCATATTTGATCCCTTCAAGGTTGCTATGTGAGGAAAGTTTATATCTAGAAGTAGCAAAGGTTATTGTTGGGAGTTTGAAGGTGGAAGGGTTAGTTATCCCTATTGGTTCTATAAAAAATGGTCACAAGAAACTAGTGGTGATTGGTATTGGGGTAGCATAAGAGAGGATTGATTTTCCCATTGATGATGAAGTGTCCACTTCACATTATATAAAGGAGATTATTGGTCCCAAAACTTCAATTTTTTTCCAACCTTGAACTAGATCACCATTGAAAATGGTAAATTAAATAGTGCCAATGATAGTGAGGGAGGTATAAAGTTCCTAGGATAGGCTTTTCAAATCCCATTGATCTCCCTTAGTTTTTTAGAGCACAAATTTTGGTTGAGATAAATCCATCTTCAACAAAAATGGTTTTAGGGGTTGTCACCATAGATATATTGGAAAGGAATATAACATATATTCCAATTCCAAAGTGTGGCATTTAGTGCATGGTGTTGTGGTAAATTCTCCCCTACAGATAGGTGAAACAACCCTTATATCAAGGCCCCTCTTTATCCAAGACAAAAGAAAACAAATGGTGAACTAATTTCCTCTTAGACCTATTTTGACAACTAGAATGAGAAGGAAGATATTAATGACTTACCTTTTTATGATGATTGTCCTCACTGCTCCAGCCTCTGACCTTGATGTCCAAGCTCCTAGGCGCAAGAAAAGACCTGCAAAGAACAAAGATAAATCCCCTTCTTCTACACTATATTTTTAAGTGAAATTAAATATATCTATTATGAATTCAACAAAAATAGACATGCATACACGAATGCATAGACATGAGAGGAATAGGCCAAGTTATGTATTAATGGACATCCAACAAAATGAAAGCACTTACAATCTCAAGTTTGACATTGCAACAACTTCTCCAAGCTCTCATATACATCGCCTCTTGAATGTCACAGGATCAAAGGTATGATATAGCAAGTTACCCCCCTCCTAAGCTCTCTCATAAGGAATTTAAATAATTTTCCATTTGAGAACTAACTCAACAATCCAAGGAGAAGATCACTCATTAGATCCACTAAATTGGGATATCCAATATTTTAAGGGAGAAAATATCTCTCAAGGATTTTAGAAAGGAAATGTCTCTCAAGATCCATCAAATTAGGATATTGGTTTGAGAAAATATCTCAACTATCCATGAGACTCTCAAATTCTCCTTGATATTAGAAAACTAGATCCGAGGTGGATTCTCATACTTTATTAATTTCCTTTTTTCAATAAAAATGAATAATACATGTGCACATAGTATTTTGACCTTCATATGATAAATTTATCTCCCAACATTTCTATGGATCATGACAAACACTTCCTCACTTAAGTGTGACAAATAGGTGTGTAACACATGCCCCCTAAAGTGTGAGGTTCGAAGAAAAGTTAATGGTCAAAACACTTTAAAAATATGGGTGCAAAGGGCATTGGAATAGGGTATCCTGGTGAAAGATGCAAGCAAACATAAAACAATATATACATATCATCCCCGAAGTAGACATACTGTAACACACCCAACTCCCTAATTACCCTTTAAGCGATGGGGTATTAAATTTTCATTTTTCCTCGACCACCTCAAATCCTCTTCAAAAGGATACCATCACCTTTTGTTCATCAAGATCTTTCCAATGACTATAAATTTGTCTCAATAAGAGTTCTGGATAAAAAAATTTGGCCTCTTGAAGTTTTTAAGTATTCTTCCATAATAATGCCACGTGGATCCACATCACCTTCTAACGTAGATGTGGTTTTTGGCATGGCACATGCCACCTGTTCTTCCATACTCTCATCCTATTGGGTCCTAGGACCTCAACCAATTTTCCAAAGTCTTATATGCCCAAAGGCTTGATCCAACATGATCTAGCGCTCAAGGTAAATGGTCCTGTCATAAGGTGCCATTTGTTCATCGGGCATAGGATAAAGATTGATTCCATTCTAAACTCAAGGCCCAATCTGGTGGCTGAACTATCCCTTTGACGTGTGGCATTTCCATGATCTGCCACACAATATCCCCTCATGTCCGTATTACCACATGACACATGGCCTCTTAACGTGGAGTAAACATGACCATAGGTCACTTGGATTTTCCATTCATGCGCTGACATCTATCCACAGAGGATTGGTTGTGCGATGTCCTTTGGCGTCACACTAGATCACCAGGCTATCGAAATTCCCAACACATCTAGGTAACAAACTCCTTGGTGGTATAGGGGTAAATTGACTGAGGACTCCCATTGACTCAGATGAATGGTGGAGGTTTATCCTCCTTATATCCAATGGTCATGATCCAACGATGTTATCCCAAGGGTATCTATCCTCTATTGAACCTACTACTAACTAATCGGTGAATTCCCTTACTTCCACATGGTATAACACGTGGCATGACACATTGTAGTTGTACTGCTCGACACATGGAACTCATATTCCCCATGGATCTCTGTCCAATTCAGATAAATCCATGTGACACATGGCACCACCATGGGGTGACATGTGGCCTTCCTTGGTCATAACACGTGGACCACTTGTCACTTTACACGTCACCACTAAGCACTGGATGTCAGAATGTACCTATGGTGTTAACTTGGAAATCTCCTGGTGCCAGGGATTACAAGTGGATTACTTAATAATAATCCCATAATCATGAGATCACTAATTAAGTTTAACATGGGTTACGACCTTGTGATATCTACGGTGGAGGTTGACCCATATTTAGATCCAATGGTTCAGATCTATCATATTCATTACAAGGTTGTCAGTCGATGGGGTCCACTCTTTTATTTACTGACCTACCAGGTGTTGAAAAGTGTCACTCTTTCTGGGTGCGTTGGAAGCCACCTTGGTACACATCCCAACACTGGTCAGATGCGTGGACTAATAGGAAAGTGACATGTAGTCCCGAATATCGGGCACCGAGACTTCCCCATCGCGGTATAACTTCGAGTAACCCTGGTCCGATGATTACGATGATATTAATTAACTTAATCCACATGATTACATGAGGTTTAAGTAATGTACTTACAGGGTTAACCACCCCAAAGTATATGTGTAAATATCCATGGTCCATATTTATTGAACTGTAGATCCAATGGTTCTAATTGAACGTGCTTACCCAATGAACTTATCCCTCTATGGGTGACATCTCACTCCCTCTGTGACTTAAATGGTGACAAGTGTCACCTCTGTGACCCTAGTTTCAATTCCCTCATGATCTTATTCCATAGATCTACAGTTATGGTCTATCGATTAGCTAATCCAATGGCTACGCCTAAGGGCTCATCTAAGGACTTAGAATTTTATTCATGGAGAGGTGGAAGGGGTGGAACCAAGGTTCGAAACCTTGTCCACTAGACACCAAGATACTAGATCGTCATAGTAATTCAATACCAGGAAAACTCTCAGGGTTTTGGGGTCTGATTGACCCCTCTTACCACAATCAATGGTGGTATCCTTCCCCTCCTCATATCCAATGACTAAGACTCGATTACGTTTTCCCAGGCATGAAATTTCCCTCATGAATTTTCCTAAAGGAAACATTCGATGGCCAAAATCCCTCGGTGCTTAGAACTAACAGTCAATATCTCTTCTTCCAATTCCTGATGAGTATATAACTAGAAAGAGGACAAAGGGGTTGGAACCCTGGTCCCCTAGTCCCAGACCTTTCAAAAAACATAACAAAAAGGCTTCCTAGGGGTCTGGTGATTTGGTACCCCGACGACGATTCCCTCTTGAGCTTACATAAGAGAAGATTAATGGTCGAGATATCTCAGTGCTCGGATCTAACAATCGAGATCCCACTTGATTTTATATGATAGTTCAATGATGGAGATATGTTGATCCACTGATCCAATAGCGAACGATTTTCATCGATTCATAATGAACCACAATGGTTAACTAGTTCATATTTATATGGTTGAGATCGAATCTCTCCCTGGGATCAACGACTACTGTAATTCATTGTTTCAATTCAATACTAAGTGAATTTTAACTTAATATTTCAAAATCAACAGTCCTGAAGCCTCACATTATATCTTTCTATTGGATTTTTACTCGGCTTCCCCAAGTCCTTCACATTCATAGTAAGTAATAATATTTCTAAATGACTTTCAATCGAGGAGATGATTCCTCACAAGCCTTCTATGTCAGGGAAAGGGAAGGATACAAGGTTTACCCTACCAGTTCTAACCTTTAATTCATTATCCCTCAAATATGATCATTCATCCCTTAACTCATTGTTCGAGTTCCCTCTTATAGGAACCCATTATGTCACATGTATCATGGTGCACAAAGAAATATAAACACATATATACTTTATTCATCTCTAAACGATATAAGGTATTCATACTCCAGGGTGTAAAACTAACACTATTCTTGCATATTTGTCATCATACAAATACCAAGGTTTCCAAAAATGCAAGCATCGATATGACTTAATCAAATATACATACTCATAGCACAAACATAGGTATTCAATCAGATAATTCAATTCAATTATACTAAATATAAAGGTACTTATGTGTATTACAAGTTACAACCATCAACTGACTATGGGTGTTTTCCTTTCCACCCAACCATAGGCTCAGATCCATTCAATATTATCACTTTGGCCACCCCGTTCCAAGCCATGATACCACCAGGGAACCTCTCTATCTGGTTCTAAAGAATTTGTGAAGGACACTCTTCTTCACACCACTCTCGGTAGTGATTTCCCCACTCCCACCTAGATCAAGCCTCCACAAGGTGGTTAGATACCTTCCTAGTATCGAGCTCACAACCTTCTCAGTTGAGGTCGGGCTTCTGGTCTCTCCCACCCAAGACTCAGAGATCTTCTTCTCTCTTCTCTCTTGTGATTCCCCCCCCACAAACATCCCTCTATCCTCTTCTTTTTCCATTTGTGCATCCCCTACACGTAATCCCTCGGAAAGGTTCTTGACCTGTCCTCGTACTTTTGTCAGAAGAAACTCATGTCAATATGATCTTAAAAAATGGTACGATGTTGTATCCATAGTTGACAATTTCGGTTTTCCTAATTTGATCTCCCATACCTATATTTATTTGGGGTATTTTGTTTTCCAACTACCATCCTTCCTCATTAATTGATTTTCCTTGAAATTAGAGTTGGGAAAATAATATGAATATAAAATAGTATTAGCAAGGAGGTTTGGGTCATATTTATCACAATGAATACCTGGGCCCTGTCTAAGTTTCCTCACTCTTTTCTCTAGTGGTATCATGGCCAATACTCAAGGCTTCAGCCCCACAGTCAGTTGTTGGAAATATTAATTAAAATATTAATACATTTACATTGTTCATATGCCATGGCATGACAATCATTAACAACTATGACTAATTAAATATAATCAAGGGTTTAGGAAATGGATGTTACAATCCCCTCCCTCTTCAAAGGAACACCATCCTCGATTTTTTTCCTTAGTAACACCTTCAATGCCTTTGTCCTTTAGCTACTTCAACATAATATTCCTTTTCTTGGTCTGGTACTTTCCCAGACTCTTGGAATTTAGCACATGCCCACGAAAATTTCAAACAACAAGCATGCCAATTCATAATTTCATGCATAAACATTTCATTATTGTTCATAAATCATGAGGAAATTTATAATCAAAATAAGACTTATCTGTGTTGTTTATGGATTTGCATTCATATGGATGTCTCATTAACTTGGTTCACTATTTTCCTTGACATATTCATTGTGTGCATGATCCCAGTCAACAAATGATAGAATTTCAAAGACTCCTTCGAGTCTTTCTCATGAGCCATCGAAGTCTCCCTTTCCTTGCAGTCACTTTTCTTCCAGGCCCAGGCTCATACATCCCCTTCTCTGTTATATAGTTCCTCAAGCAATCCATCTTTCCTTCAAAGGATTTATCGCATAAGAAGAGTTTCAGAGACCTCATTGAGTCTTCTAGCTGAAGCATCCCCCAATCTTTCTCTATCAAGGCATCCCTCTGGCTTGCCCTGATGAAAGTGTCCCTTAGACATGTTTTTCCATAGCTAAACATTCTCTACGATGATCATGACTTATCACAAAGTTCTCATTTCACAAAAGTATCCATTTCTATGTTTTCTAGGCTTGATAGCCATCATCTGTCCCTCCAGGACAAATCTATTATCTCACTTGTATCATATGCATATAGTAACCATGAGACATAACATTAATTTAAATCTATTTTCTTTCAAATCCGTTACCCACACATTCTCTAATTCACAATTATGTTTCTGATCCGTTTCATACATGAACAAGATTCACAAATATGAGCCTTTCCTTCTCATAACAGTTTGGCTCAACATGCATTAGTCTTCCTCATGGATTACAATAATACCATATCCAAGACCCTCTTTCCTGCAATTCCATCTTCATATAGCCAAACAATTGTCTGTTCTCATGCACATACATTTCATTACACACTTACAATGGCTTCCAAACAATTTCAAGACTGTGCATACTAACAATTAACTATTATTTATCCATTCAATGATATAAAGTAAAAAGGAAAAGTACCATTCCTTAGACATGCATCATTTCAGTATACCATACTTTTGAAAATGAAATTCAGTCATTAAATGAATTTAGTCAATGTACATGGCCACACTTACACACAATGCACACTTGCATTGATTTTAGATTATTATTTTTCATGTTAGGAACTCTTGCCATGGTGTGTTGAAAATCAACCAACTTCTCCCACATGGATTCTCTATCCATATCATTATTACAACAAGACTATCCCTCTTGCTTTGAGCTGATCTTAGCCTCCAAACAACATGCATGAAGATAAAGTTTTCACATTGTTGATGGGTCTAAATTCTCTCGACAATAGTAAGGGGTTCTCCGTGGTAAGAAGTCCCAATTAGAACTCTCATTGTTTGGAATAGGGAACCCATCCAGATTTTGGCCCGACAACCATTTCTGGTTTGGTTTTACCCGTTGCGGCCCGATCCACCGATGAGGTTGAGTGATGGGTGGTTGTGAAAATGGAATATTTATATGAAGACCATGTAAATGCAAGTCTAATCTAATTATGATATATCCTATCCTAGCTAGGAGAGGACTATAGTAACAAAATGAGTTGTAATGAAACTAAACTATGCATAAACCCCAATCATATAGTTGTCATAAAGGCACATAGTTAGAAACACATGCATACAAGTCTATAACCAAAATAGTCTAAGTCACATTTATACTTACAATCACAACTCATTCGCTTAGGACATGTAATATAATAAAGAGTAACCAAACTACAAGAAGACATATATTGCATCAGAATAGTCCATAAGAAAACATGCTCTTACATCCCATGTGAACAACAAAAAATATTATTGAAATAGTTCACAAAAAAACAATGACACATGCAAGTCCTTTTCTCTATCAAAGGTTGGCCCTGAGGGCTTCTCCGCATTAATAGTTTCATGAATAGTACATGAAAACTTCAAGGAAAACTCTCCAATTTTAGTTGACACTGTATTCCCAAAGTAGTTTAGAAGTGTACAATGTTTGAAGAGCCAAAAATCCTTTTATTTGGGTTCAATTCTAGTATTTATTGAGGTTCAATAAGACCTCCGACCTTTCCTCTCCCTCTGTGACCTTTCATCTTCCAATGTTTGTCCTCATCCTCTTTGTGATGATGAGTAACAAGGACAATGATTACATTTTGAATTTGTCTCTTAGCGCTGGTGGGTCTTCATGGATTTTGGCCATATGTGATTTTCACATCATGAATACTAGCCTGGGGATGGGAGCATCTTCATCATCCGAGTTTGACAGTCGATCGTCATGGAGTTTCTATATCTCTTCTACATCCATTTTCCTGAGATTTTCTTTGCTTCTCTTCGATCATTGCTGCTCCTTTGTCATCTTTAGCTGTAGATTGCATCATGTGAATGTTGAGTGTGACCCTCCTCCACTCGGTACCTGACACCATTAAACATACCATAGATGAGAGTAACTCCAAATAAACTATCAAAACTAGTCATTATAACACATATAACTGAGCCATTAAATAATTTAAGTTCAATTCATGGTTCCTCTACTCGCGGTTGAGGTGTGGTATTCTTCGAGGTTGTTAACAAGGTGTCATATATTAATACAAACATAATTATACCATATGTTAGTAATTTCACACATCATATAGCTAGGAAGCTGTATATCTCAAAAACACCTTTCCAACGGTAGAAAGAGCGTGCAAAACAGACACCCGAGTGAAAATTTATGACCATTTTACGAAAGTCTATTTTTTTTATGTTTTGGAGGAGTTAATACTAACTCCTCCGATTTTATATTGAAGGAGTTAGTACTAATTCCTCCAACCTGCCATCAAAGGAGTTAGTACTAACTCCTTGAACCTGCTATCGGAGGAATTTGAACTAACTCCTCTAATATCTATCGGATGAGTTTGAACTAACTCCTTCGATATGTATCGGAGCAATTCATGGGAACTCCTTTGAAATTTCAGAGGAATTGAAGGGAACTCTTATGAATCGCTTAGGAGGATTTGAAGGGAACTTCGCCTTCCTGAGAAAACAAAATTGAAAAATTTCTAAGTGTCCTACTGGTAAGAGACAATGAGAGATTGAGTTTGAAAGCCCATAACTTCCTCATACGATGTCCGATTAAGGTGTCATTTTTTGCAACACAGAGAGTATAGAGAAACACTTCTATCAAAATAATTGAACATGTTGTTCAAGAATTTGAGTGGATCCATTTGTAATTATGGCCATGGTTAGTAAGGATTTCTTGGTGGGAAATCCTTTGCAATCATTTTAACACTTCCAGACCTTAGATTTCGATTATGTTAGTTGCGTTGGAATCTTAATTGCGTAATCCATACAACTAGCCTGTTTAAGGAGTGGCAAATCCAGTTTGTTCAATATCCAAAATTGTGAGCAAGGACATTTTTAAATGAAAGTTTGGACCTCGTCCTTGTTATTGCTTCACTAGAATTATATTCCATAAGTTTATGTGTAATCTATGTTATATATGATCTTCATTTATACATTAGCGTTGAGGTTATGTGTCAATAGCATATAATTATAAACAACCAATTGACATTTGAGGTGCTTAACATGGTTTTGGAGCCGGGGTGACCGATTCTCCTTCAAGATGCATTTATGAGCCAATACAAGACCTACATGTTCTTCAACTAACCTATATGATGATATACGACACTTCCATTCTCATGGTTAGTCATAAAACCAAGAGGTGAAAATAAAAAAGATGATGTGGTATGCGAATGCAAGCTACTGGTGACACATAAAAAATTGCTTATGAATGTAGTATGAAGTGGATCAGGTGAGATAGTAAATCACTTACTAGTTGTCTATATAGGCATGGAGAGTTTGGTCATTAATAAATGTAAGGATATTTATTTATGAGCACAACAAGAAGGGATCTGAGCTAAGAGGGGGAAGAGATAAGACTCAAGGTGAAAGTGGGCCATGTTGAGCTAGTTAGTGTTGGTGAGAGGGAGAAGATCATATTAGATACACTTGGAGATGATGAGGGGTTGACTTCCTTCAACTGAAGTATCGAGCATAGGAGGGGGAAAATTATCAACATGAATCGCTTCGGGAATGAAGAGTCGAACCTTGTCGATATGGAGTGCAACGAAGTGAAAGAGAGGGACGTTTTCAAAATGTGATGCAATGACATGAGTGGAAGGGAGTCAACTAGTGAAAGGCATGCATGTGGAAAAGATAATCATGTGACCAATATTGGTGAGACGAATTTGATCATGTGATCTTCAATGAAGAAGAAGATGTCTGTCAGTGAGGTTTGGTGGAAGAAAGATAACACACCAACCAAGTTCAAAAGGAGGTGGATGATGTACTGATGAGAAAATCAATGGCGTGTCAATGAAAATGTGGAAGAAGGATGTGCATGTTAGTACACTATGTATCAACACATGAAGAGGGGACTCTCCAAAGTGTGAATCATCATGTATAAGTGATTAGAGAGGGAATTGCAAATGACAAGGCAAGGAAGTGTAATAGGAAAAAACCTAGGAATAACCATTTGTATGAGGGAGAGAGTGTGAGGGTTTCGGTGGGAAGAATTAAAGGGGGGCCCAATTTCTTGTCTTGGAGAGATGATAAGACAAGAAAATTGGGAGGTTGTTGTGTGTGTGCAACAAATGGAAATACACTGGTCGAAGCCAAAATCTCTTCTATCCTTTCCTAACACATAAGTAGAAAATGTAGAGGGTCATAACTCACTTTTAAGATCATAAATTCCAAAAATAATATGTAAAAATTACCTAAAAGATTCCATCGTGGCGAGCTCATTGGAGATGCTTGCATGTTGGTTAGCGGAGCTCGTATGCTGTAAATAAAGGACAAGTTATGATGAGATTTATTTCCTTAAATTGCTCGATGATCCAAGATGGTATCTTCTGTTGGACAACTGAGGGGGGGGGGTGAATCAGTTGTTTCCGTGCTTAAACAATTATGGTTCTTTTAAACATTTTGTAGAGACTCTGAATGATAATCACAATAATGCAGGGAAATAAACAATGGCACTTTCAACATCATTCACATATATGAGAAACACAGAGACATATATTTCCCGAGGAAACCCATGCAGGATAAAAAACTCTTTTCTTTTATATGATAAGTAATGGTTACATTATTTACAATATAATACACATGAGCACCAACTCATAATGAGGCTACAACCTCATCTTTGCAAGCTGCAACTTGCTAAGAGCACCAACTCTCTATTTTCTCTAGCATCAACTAGAAGGAAGCACCGACTCCCTGGTTTTTCTAGCACCAACTAGAAGGAAGCACCAACTCCCTGTGTTCAAGCACCCACTTGAACCTCTGAGGACAACAGTCCTCCCTAGTACCTCCCAACCACCCTGAAATATAAATCTTTGCTATTGAATTTATTACAGTGATATGATGTTCGATGATGTCCTACCTGACTTATCACTGTTCTGCTCCACTTCATTGCTCTGTCTGCCTTATTTCCTTTTTTCTTAGATCATTTGCACTGTCTGTTCTCCTGCTTTTTAATCTCTGTGCGCCATACCCATTCTCTGCACAGATCCTCTTCTGTTTAATTCAGCTACTGCACTCTGATTCTTCTTCACACATGAATCACCACAACAAACTCCAATAGCAACCGCAAATTCCCACATCAACAACAACCTAATCTCTTCTTTGTACCATGTATTTATCGCTTCTGTGCACCTTGTGCATGCAATGTTCTCCATTTCTTTGCATGATTCAACCGCGCCAATATTCTCCACCTCTCGAGTGCTCTGTGAGATCAACATCGTAACTCTTCAGCTTCTCTGGCTGAAACCATCAGTGGTTTCTGGCAGTTTCACTGTTGTATGCAATAGTAGCCCTGCGATCAATAATTGATTAAACGGTTCAGATCAAATCAGGATTTCATATATCGCGATTTCGGCACTCTCGGCGTTCATAGTCTTAGTCACTTACAAATCCCGTGACCAAGGGCTGTGACCACAACCTTATGTATCTCTATCGGGGTTTCGGCCTTTCCCGAGCTTTAGCCCCTTCCGGCTACACAATGGTCCATGTGACCTACGATCACGTGACCTTGGTCTTATTACTCCATCGGAGTTTTGGCACTTGCGATGACATAATGTTTATGTCCATGACATTCGTGATTTCCCGATTCGCGATGCGCTTCAGCCCTCCTGGTTGAGCCCTGGTCCACGTGACCGTTACCCATGACCGCAGCCTTATCCCGTCGGGGCTACGGGGCTTGTGATGCTAAGATGCACAAGTCAACAGGAATCTTGGTATGCTGAATCCCGATTTGCTCCTTATCTCTGACAGCTGGCCTTCACTATGCCACCGTCCTCCTTCGCTGCTGTGCTGACAGCTGGCTCCCACTCATCGGGGTTTCGCGGATCGCGATTCTGACTTGCACAAAACTCTTGTCAATAGGATCCCCGATTTCCCAATGAACAAAATGCCGATCAATGATTTTCCTGTCGGGCCTCTTCCCGATGGCACCGATCTCATGCCACGCGTCCTTCCAGATGGACGGTCCCGATTCCTCCAGTATTTTGAGACTTTCGATGTCTTGTTTCCTTCGACCTCAGGAACTCCGATTTCCCGATGGCCAATATGTCGACGACGCCTTGATCTTTGACACCTGTCCCTCAGATGGACGGTCCCGATCCCTTCGGGATTTCGAGACTTTCGATGTCAAGTGACTTTGTCATTTCAAAGTCTCGATCGTCGATGCCTCTGCTGACATCACACGTGGTTTGACACGTGTTAAATACTGCCACGTGTCACTTTGATTCGTTACCCACATGTACCTGAATTGTTGAATCAGTCTGACACTTGTCACTACCTGGTTGTGCCACGTGTCTCTTAGCTGAGGTGGTCTGTTGATGTGGGTCGAGTCGATGGTCTAGATCATATCTTGATCTGACGGTTCAGGTTCAGTCAGGATTTCACTCATCACGACTTCGGGGTTTGTGATGTCTATGAACTTTGACATATCCAACTCGCGATTCTCGAAAGTCCGATGGCTAGGCTCCTGGTCCATATGACCGTTATCCCCATGACCGTAGCCAAACCTCCTTGCACTTTAAATACCGTGCAGGTTCTCCTCGATCCAACAGTGGTCGGGTCCTGCGCTTGAATCTAACGTCTGAGATTTGTCCTCCTTTTCAGTGCACTTTTCTTGTCTATAATCAGATCTGACGGTCGACGTTCTGTCGGGATTTCACCTTGGCATTTCCTGATGGTAAATCTCGTGCAACTCTGGTCCGATCTGACGGTTGACGGGATTTTTGACCAACGACTGTGGATATATTTCTTCCTTCTCCTCTACTGTGGATCCTTGAGCCTTGCTGAGCGCGTTTTCCTCAACGCTGTTTCTCCTGAGCTTTCACGTCCGAATCCCCAAGGGATTTTATCCTCCTTATCCTGCCATCTCCACTGTTTGTACTTTCCATCAATGACAAGCATACTACCTGTTAAACATTTGCCAACAATCTCCCCCTTTGGCATTGATGGCAACTACTGCACCCTCAAATTCTTTTCTCCCCCTTTGACATCAATGTCAAAGAAGAGACATGCTCCACCTGAGCTATTGCAGTAAATTTAGGAGGCATTAGATATTCAAACAATACAAGTCTCCCCCTAACAAGATGGACTCTTTTAGGTGTGAAATTAAATGACACCCAACTTCTGTCTGAGATATTCAAACGGTGTCTTGGCTAGGGGTTTAGTAAAGATGTCTGCAATTTATTCCGTAGTGGGAATGTATTGGACCTGAACAATCTGATTGGTGACTTGTTCTCTCAGAAAATGATATTTTATGGGAATATGTTTTGTCTTGGAATGGAAGACAATATTTTTAGACACACTGATGGCACTCATGTTATCACAATGAATTGGGATCGGTGCAATATATTTTACCTCTAAGTCTGCAAGTGTTTGAATCATCCATAATACCTGTGTTCAACAGGTAGCAATAGCAATGTACTCTGCCTCTGTGGTTGATAGAGAGATGGAACCTTTCTTTTTACTAAGCCAAGCTACTAAGGAGTTACCCAAGAAGAATGCTCCTCCACTGGTGCTTTTTCTCTCATCAACACAATTTGCCCAATCTGCATCTGAATAAGCAGTCAATTGAAGACTTTGATTTTTGGGATACCACAGACCATAAGTCATTGTTTCTTTTAAGTACCTGAATATCCTTTTGACAGCTTGCAAATGACTCTGTTTAGGAGCAACCTGATATCTTCCTACCATTCCTACATCATGCATTATGTCTGGGTGAGATGCTGTGATGTACAACATACTTCCTATCATTGATCGATATGAGCTTTGATCAACATCAGGTGAATCATCATCCTTGCTTAATTTACATCCTGTTACCATAGGTGTACCTACAGGTTTAGAATCTTCCATTTGAAACCTTTTCAGTATTTCTCTTAAATATTTTTCTTGAGAAATGAAGATCCCATCGGACCTTTGAGTAATTTGCAGATCAAGGAAAAATGACATTTCTCCTATCATAGACATCTCAAATTCAGACTCCATGGCGGAAGCAAACCATTGTACCAGTTAGTCCTTATTACATCCAAAGATGATGTCATCTACATAGACCAGTACGATGAGCAACTCATTATCCTCTGTCTTAATATACATATTGTTGTCATTTGTTCCTCTCTTGAACCCTTTGTCTTTGAGATACGTATCCAGTCTGTGATACCAGGCTCGAGGGGCTTGTTTTAAACCATATAAAGATTTCTTCAACTTGCATACTAAGTCAAGGTTATCAAACAATTTGAAACCCTCTGGTTGTTCCATATAGACTTCTTCACTTAAATATCCATTGAGAAAGGCTGACTTGACATCCATTTAATAGACTTTAAACCTTTTATGACAAGCATAGGCAAGAAACATTCTTATAGCTTCTAATCTTGCTACGGGCACAAATGTTTCATCAAAATCCAGTCCTTCTATCTGAGCATAGCCTTTACAGACTAGCCTCGCTTTGTTCCTGACAACTTGTCCTTGCTCATTCATCTTATTCTTAAAGATCCATTTGGAGCCAATGACATTTTTCCTTCAGGTCTTTGAACCATCTCCCATGCATTGTTTTTCTCAATCTGATCAAGTTCTTCATTCATTGCTTTAACCCATTGATCATTTGTGTTGGCTTCATTAAAATTCTTGGGTTCTAGCATGGATATGAGAGCTATATGAGATTGTTCGGTGGTTTTGATTAGCTTTCTCCTGGTTTGTACCCCTTTTTCTTTTTCTCTAATTATTTGACTTGCAGGATGATTCTTTTGAATGATTCTGGAGGAGGAATTTGTAGTTGAATTCTGATTTGAGTCTGTCTGAGTGTCCGAGCCTTCATCTGATTCAGGGTCTTCATTTTCTGATTCTTGGACCTGTTCATCTTCATCTTTAGCTGTGTGTTCTGTAGAAGACTCATTACCATACACCTCTCTTGCTGGGATTCCTTCATCAATTTTTACATCAATACAATAAACCATTTTATGCAGCCTCTTATTATAGCATCTGTATCCTTTACTGTTTGTAGAATACCCTAAGAAAATACCTTCATTTGCCCTGTCATCATATTTGCCGAGGTTTTCATCATTATTCTTTATGTAGCATTTACTCCCAAAGACTCTGAAGTGTTTAATTGAGGCAGGTCGTCCAAACCATAGTTCATAAGGGGTCT